>JAQHUG010000164.1:4477798-4488220 GCA_028555095.1 Dicrostonyx torquatus
ACCACCATTGCTGTCCCTACACTTTTATATACTTCCTTTTCATGTTTCTTTAGTTCCTTTGCACAAATTGGAAAGTTAGCTGGTTAGAGTCTTGCTCTGAGGTCACAACTTCCTTTACTCCCCTTAGCACATGATTTTTCTTTAATGATTTTACACTTCCTGCTACCTCTTTTCTCTTAAAATTGTACATGTTGCATTTTTTTTGCTTAGCTTGCTCTTTTTTGTTAGAAATCTGCATAAGCATGGCCACTAATAACTGCAGGACACAATCAACACTGGGCTATTTTGAAATCTTCTCTACTAACACAATTAGTCCAAAACTTTAATTTAGTCTCATGCAAATTCTTTAGACAAAGGCAGTAAGAAGTCACATTGCTTGCTAAATATCACAATCATGTGATATTTAGGCCACATATTAATATTCTTCTTCTCTGAACCCACTTTAGCCAGGCTGTCCTAATCTATATGACTCTCAGCACCACTGTCTTTCAGGCTTCTAGTGTGGTTGGTCTATTAAGCCCCACTTAAAGAATCTAACTGCTTTCCTAAACCAAAGTCCCGAAGTCTATTTTCTCCCAGGTAAAAGAATGATCAGGCCTATCACAGCAATAACCCAGTCCCTGGTACCAACTACTATCTTAGGATTTTATTATTGTTAAGAGACACTATGACCATGCAAACTCTTATGAAAGAAAGTTTTAATTAGGATTGGATTACAGTTCTGAGATTTGTTCCTTTTCACATCGGTGGAAATCATGGTGCCATGCAGGCAAACATGGTTCTGGGCAGGAGCTCAAAGTTCAAATCTGTATCTCTGGATAGGAGAAAGAAAGAGTGATCCATTGGGCCTGGTTTGAGCTTCTGAATCCTCAAAACCTTTCCCAATGGTACACTCCCTCCAACAAGGCCACATCGATTCCACCAAAGCCATGCCTTCTTATCCTTTCAAATAATTCCACTTCCTATGTGCCTATACGGGCCACCTCCATTCAATCTCACAGCTATAGAGGGTTCAGTCAATGTATAATATACAGAAATAAGTCCTTGCAAGGTTCAACTTTATTATTTCATTTCAAAATACATTTTCATGTGGAATATGGTTGCATAGATATTTAATCCTAGAACTTTGGAGGCAGAAATATATGGATCTCCAGGTTAGAGGTCAGCAAGGTTTACATAGTGAGTAGCAGGACACCCAGGACTACACAGAGAATCGCTGTCTCAAAAACCAAAAACAGATAGATAAATAAGTCAATGCATAAGTAAATCAATTAAATTAAGTATGCTTCTTATTACTCCCAACATTTAAAATCAACTACAAATCACAACTAATTTCTATCTACTTCAATGGACTTGGCCACACTTATGCCTGCAGTTTGAGCCAATTTCAAACAAAGTAACATTCATTTCTGTCAGAGAGAAGTCAATTTGTTATCTTTCCTAAGGCCTGTCCAGTTAATGTTTTAGTCTTCCTTCTGACACTGCTGCTCTCTCATGTTTGGGTACAGCAAGCTCCTTCCTACTGTTTCGTTCCCCATTGCTGAGAGGAGTTCCTGGGATGAGGTTATTTTCTGTCACTTCACTTACTTTTGTTTGCCTTCTGCTTCCTCTATCCATCTTAAGGAGTTTAATTAATTTCCATCTCTAACATTTACAGGTGTGTACCTTGTGCATTGAACAAGAATTGCCCTGTAGTAGGTACTCATTAAGTTCATTTTAAGTGGGTAAATGAATGCTGTTCCCTTTTGTTCAGCTAGATTTTATGGTACTATAAATTTATTTTTACTCTTTTACCTTTTCTAAATGATATCTCCTTTCTATGGGTTGTTTTTCTAGCATATTCTGATGTATGTTATCTTACTTAGTCTTTAAAACAATACCCCATAATAGTTTTATAACCTCATACCTAGGACTTTATCGTAGTATACTATGTTTTAATTGATTTGTAATTCCTTTGACACAGGTGTGAAGACTATACCTTCCAAAGTGTTCTTGATGGGAACTTATTCCTTCTAAAATTTAAATTTCATGGTAGACCTTCATTATAATCAAAGGGTTTTTTGTTTATTTGTTTGTTTGTTATAGTATGTTTCCTTTTAAATGACATTATTTGCTGGGTGTGAACTGTATGGCTCTTTCATTGACATCTCTCAGACTGTTCCCTGTCCAGGTATAAAAGCAGTTGCTGCAAATAGAGCTCAATAATAATCCCAGACAGGCTTCATGGAATGTTGTCTACATAGTTCTCCAACCCATTTCGCTGGAGAGTACTACCAATACAGAAGTTACATGGAATAGACAATTGCACATTTATGGGTTCTGTCAGCGGGTGATTAAGCAGCTGCACTTGTTGACTCCTTGAACTCTGATATGGACAAAAGGGCCATTCATGGCTTGGAAGCAGCTGCTGTGACAATGACTGCTTCAGATGTCTACCAAATGAGATGATTTTCCCCACAACCGATCATAGCATACCCTCATCATAACATTCCACAAATTGGATGCTAAGGAGATGCTCTCCTACCCATGGTACCTAATGGGCATGTGCCAGTGGCTATATAAAGTTCTCATTCACCAGGCAATATTCAGAAAACCCTCCATCCTGTTCATTTCCCCTTCAGAAATCACTTTTCATAGTAGTCTTCTTTTCTAGCTATTGTCTTTTATCATTGGTAGAGTGGGCTGAGCAGTTGGCATAAGAAGGGGGTATCTCCCGGATTTCCTAGCCCCAAGCATAGCCTATAGCAGCTCAGGGGCAGCAGAAGTGTGATGGAGCATGTTGCCTGAGACTGCAGAAATCTGAAACTTCAGAAGTGCTGAGAAGGCAAGAGATAACAAAGAGCAGAAACTGAAGAAAATGAAGAGCAGTGAAGAGGAGATACTCCTGGGGTGAAAGACTGCCAAGAGCTGAGGCTGCAGAAAAGTGAAAGTCCTGACTATTTGCAGAGCTCCAGGAAGCAGACACAATGTTCTAGGTGCTAGGAGTGTCTCAGAGCTGCAACACTGGGAACTGAGGGATTACCACGCCCTGTTTTCAAAGCTGTATCTCCATCAGTAGAGTGTTGGGCCACTGGCCCTTTGTTGCAGCAGTAAGAGTGTAGGTTTCCCACATGCAAAAGTTGAAGTGATTAGCTCCAATATGCATTTCCTATTTGTTATTTCGAGATACATAGAGCAAAAGAATTCTCATTTGCAGCACCTACATTAACCATCCTTACACACTTTCATATTTTTGATTCTCTAGTACTCTTGGTTGAGTAAATGCTTCAAGAGGTAAGTGAAACATGAAAAATTCAGCTTTTAAAGCCTTAGGGAGGCACTTTAATCTCCAGTAATTAATAACTTTATTAGGTTTCCATTCAAAGATTGCATGCAATTAAAATGATTGAACTTGAGGAAAGTCAGGAGAATTCAAATTTTATGTCTGGTTTACCAATGTCAAGCTAATTTGGTATACTAACGAAAAGATCAGAGGATTGTGAAAGAAGGAAGCACCAGGGGTAACTTCTAATTTTTTATTCCTGAATGTGTGGCTGAAAAGGTCATTTACTATAAAGGTGTAATCTTTGGTATTTGTAGGCATGAGGGGGAAAAAACAACCTGATCCTGTTTTGGCAGCATCTCCTATGAATAATTTGACTTCCAGGTGATGATACTGAGCTGAGTTGCACATTATTACATAAACAAGTCTTGAAGTCTACAAGATATGAGTACAAGTGACCTGAATATTGAAATCCTTCAGCTTATAGAGGCCCTTCATATTCACGAGAATCAACACAGAAGAGCACTGTGTTAATGCTTTTAAAGATTTGAACCATAAAATGTTATGTGGGGACAGTGGCAGTCATTGCTGGAATAAATGTGAACTTTTAATTAATTCATGTTCAGCTGCTTCTAAAAATTAGATAAGACTTTGTTATTTGTATTAATAGTCAAAGATGAAGCCCCGATCCAAAGCACAAGTACTTGAAAATATATTACATCAAAGACTTGAAAATATGCTGACTTGTGAATTGGTGGATGTAGATGCGTTCATGTTCTTCCCTCATTAGTATTCATGGATGAGGCTTTCCAAGTAAGATTCTGAAATCTTATTTACTTGAATTTTAGTTGGCAAGCCATCTTCAAATACTTTTATTTTTACTTTCTGAATGGGTACAGAATCTGATTCTTAATGAGTACTTAAATGAAGGAAATCAGTATAATTTTATGAGCATAAAAGTCTACCTTTCCAAAAAGAAACATGGAGGTTTTATGTTCCTTTATCCCACCCCCCTCCCTGCCCAAAGAGCATCACCTTCCCTTTTTGTAGCTTTTAGTTCTGTTCTTATTCTTAGGTAAAATTGTGTCATGACTATCAAGTGCAATTTCCATATCTTTAACTTTCCACTTCTGTAATCAATCTCCTGTGAATTTTTCAATTTGAATTGAGGTCATTGTGGTCTGCATCACATTCCATTTACTACAAATGTTTCCTGAATTTTTTTCCTTGTAATTTTGATTTTGTTAGTCAGCACACCACTCCTTTACTATTTAAGGAATGATAAAAATTGAATTATTGAAGAAAAATTTATGACAAATTCAAAACTGTCATTTGCTCTTTGTTCATTCTTTGAATTCTCAATGGCAGTGCAGTATTGGACCAATGGTATCAAATGATTTGAGTCTGTAGATAAGAAGTAAGTTTGAGTTACTTAAGAATAAATAACATAGTCCCTTTTTATTTATTGTCTTGGAAATGAATGGTTTTTCTAAATTAACGACAATTACTTTCAGCTCCAAATATCCTTTTGAGGATTATGTAACAGTCTCAGAATTAATAGTCATACGCAAGTTATTTAGTTTTCCAAAACCGAAGTCTGACATCGGTATTTTGGAAACCTTTTTGGAAGTTGTATTTTGAATACAATTAAGATGACTAAATTGTCTCTTTGTAAGGGGATTGTGTCAAATAGGAAATCTCTTAAATCAATTTATCAAAGATTAGTTACCTGGAGAGAATATTTAAATTGTTGAAATAAGATTCTTAGAGGACTTACAAGATACTCTTATGAGTATTTTTATTTATAATTCAAATCTTTAAACAGAATAGAATTTCTTTTTTTAATCCAATAGAGCTTTGTATTTGCAGAGATGTCAGAGCCACTTTAAAAAATATAGGCATAATGTTAACATCTTAGAATATAAGACATTGCCCCTATCTTAATTATTAGCAATCTTTTAGGAAACTAAAGAAATGCCTAACACATTTCCAATCGATATTAGGGTCTGGTGAGAGGGTTTCTCAGATTATATCACTTGCTGCTCTTCTAGGAAACATGGGTTTGGTAACTAGTGCCCAACATGTTAGCTCATAACCATGTCTGACAGAAGTTATAGGGGAACTGACTCCTTCATCTTGCGTCTGTGGGTGCAAAAATTATAGATAAGCATGCTTGCATGCATCCATCCATCCATCCAAACACACACATACATACATAAGTAGATACAAACATACAAGCAAAGATGCATGCATATAGGTAAATGTTCATATGCTTAAAATAAAATTAAATTCATGTCTAGTGATTAAAATAGAGGTTATTTGGAAATTGTGTTTTATAAAATGAAATACTAATGAATCAGCATTTTTAAGAAACACGTAGGTACTTTATGATATATAGGTATTTCTGAAATTACAGAAAGTCCTGTTTAAGATAAATAACTCCTACAAGAAGGGCAGTATAGTTTTGCTTATCATTGTATCTCCAGTCCCTAACATAGACTCACATCTTTTGAGAGTAAGCAAGATTTTTTGTTGCTGTTGTTTATGATTAGAAAGATACACATTATTAAAAGATTTATGTAGAGAAACAATAGCTTATAAACATAAAAATAAAAGTGATTTAGTTATAATAGCTCCAATGCACTATGCCATGAAAATTAATTTGATGTGATGTATGTTAAATATAATAAAAACATGATAGAAAACATATCTAGGAGGTCACCAGCTGACTTCAGTGGTTTCCAGCACTGCTCATTATGGACGTGGAAATGTTAAATGCCATTCCTACTATTGATGGCTCAAGTAGAGTGTCAAGCAAGAACTGGGCTCATCAATACTAAAAGGTTTTCTACAATTATAATGATGAATAACTGCCTTTGCCTTGCTAATCACAAAACGTCTAACTCTCCCAGGTAATTTCTCATAGCCTAGTTTTATTGCACATCTCTTTCTCCTTGTGTCTTACAGTGACCTAGTTGCATATACCTTTATAAATTCTCTAAACTCCCTTTCAGTTCTCTGAAAAGTCAAGTTTCATTACTTATTGAAATCATCTTTGAACAATAGCTTCACTTGCTCTAGAGCAATGGTTCTCAACCTTCCTAATGGTGCAAACTTTTAATGTAGTTCCTCATGTTGTTATCACTCTCCATGGAACACACTCATTGACCTCTTTTGTCATAACCCTTCAGCAGTAGCAGTGCCTAGTCTAAAGGTACTCAGTATTTATTACACTAATGAGAAAATAAAATATTATATAGCTTTCATGCTCACAGGACTCTCACCATGGTTTACGTTTATTTTCAGTGGTTTCCATTCCTGAAAAACAGTATTCAGTTGAAGGGAAACTAGAAACAAACCATTTACAATATATCTTTATAGTTCACACATAGATCTTTATTTGGATATGATACTCTTTAATTGAAAACTTTTTAAAAACTAAATTCTATACTTAAGAATATCTTCTTTCAATTGTGTTATATTCTAATATTGCTTTGTCAATTAAATATTTACAAATGTCAGCCTATATTACTATACAAAAATGTGAACATTTTTGTACAAAATTTTTAGGTCATACTTTGTACTTAGAAAGGCTGTCCCAAAGGCTGTGGGGATGGAGAATTGTCTGTTTTATATTTTTAAGATTTTAAAATAAAAGATAATATGTAAATGCATTGGAGACCTGAGGGAAATGGAATGCTGAGAGGAAATGACTTGGTCTCACATGGATAACTAGGAAGATGCTTCGGTGTTGTCACACACAATAGAGTTTTCAATTGCCTCATGAATCCAGCAGCCACATGGCAAGTGGCATGGTTTTCACATCAAAAGAATTTATTCATGTTGACATAATGGCCTTTCTGTGTTATGCAAGAATACCCACCTGCCTTTTTGACCCAACAGGAAAGCTGTTTGAAAGTGTCTGCTTTCCGGCTCATGTATCTCTTTAGGATGTGACTGTAATGAGCTTCTTCACAATTTCTGTTTACATTTTATAAAGCATAATTATGTCTTGTAAAATATTTATGTTTCACTTAATGCAGCTTTTGCCACATTTAAGCAATTACTTCCCCCTCTAATGAGGATAATGATGTTTATGCCCATATAAATGACTCAAATAGAAATAATGTGACCATTTTTGCATCAAGACCAAGCTATTCTTCTGAACTAATGGATAATTTTGATAACCATAAAATTCAGGACATGTTTTTAGAAAAGAGGTTATATGACAAACATTTTGATAGCACAAACCTAATTAAACGAAGATGGAGTTATCTACTGTTTTTAAATTAATCCACAAATTCATTAACTTATTGCAGATTTATTACTTACCACATGCGTGAGTATTCCAATGGGGGATCTCATAAGGCCAAAACTGATGGCCACTGCATAGCTCTTCTTACTGGATAGGCTACAGAAAGGTTTAATTCCAGCTTTTTTTCACTTTTTTAGAACTCAGGTCATGTTTCCAAGACTGAACTGTCACCATCTGCATTGGCTTCTAGACTCCTACATTCCTTCTCATGCAGGCTGCTCATGATCCTTCTCTTGCTTATCTTGAGCTACAGGTATTTCCTTGACTTTGTATACAACCCAAAAATTCCAAAATAGTAACCATGTTTGATGTAATTCTTTTTTTTCTGAGGCAGGGTTTCTCTGTAGCTTTGGAGCCTGTCCTGGGGCTAGCTCTCAAAGACCAGGCTGGCCTCAAACTCACAGAGACCAAACTGCCTCTGCCTCCCAAGTGTTGGGATTATTGGCATTCACCACCATGGCCTGGCTTGATGTGATTCTTTAGTAGTCTCATTGAGGTTGGAAGTTCCTGTGTATATCTGTTACTGTAAAAATGGTATCACATATGAATGTATCTTTTCATATGTTCTATTCCTTTTTATTTTGTCTGTATTAAAATTTTGAAATACAAAGTCCATTTGTTATTTGTTCAGTATGAAACCATGATATATTTCCTTAGTTTCTGTACCTCCATTTTATGTTGAAATTTGTATTTTGATTTTCTTTTTACTATTGACTTGTCTTTATACTATTTAATTTTTACACTTATTTATTTATGCATGTGTGTATGTGTACAAGCATGTATATGCCACAGCTTGTGTGTGTAGACCTGAGGATAATAAGTGGGAGTGGCTTATCCTCCAGTAAAGTAGGAGTTGCCTTCATTGGTCAGGTCAGGGACTAGGGCCTTTACTTACTCAGTCATTTTGCTGGTCCATGTTTTTATACAGTTTTTTCTTTTTCTTAACAGCAATTTATGTGGGCCAGCAACTAAACAAGCATTTTATATGTTTATGTTTTCCCCTTTTTACTTTTGAACTCTAATTATTATGCCCCAGAATTTGTCGGGGATCGTTGCCCCTACATAGAAACTAAAGCTTTTCCCCAAATGTGTGCTCGGAGACGCGCGGAAAGAAACAAGTTTTCATACCATCACAGTTTAAAAGGCTTCCCCTATTTTTCAGCGAGGCCTTGTATTTATTCTATTTCCCTAAAATTCCTCCTGCTCTCTAAGGCTCTCTTAAAACCACTTCTCTCTCACTGCTTTCTAAACTCTCTCCTCTCTGCAAACTGCTCTCTGCTCTTTCCCTTCTGCTCTGCTATATTCCTAATTATCCCTTTCTTTCTCTGTTGTTTTTCCCTCTCTTCCTTTGAGGGGCTGATTCATATCTTGGCATTTCTCTCAGCATCCACACTGGCATTCACACCTCAGCCAGGAGAGATAGCTGCCTTCCTGGGGCAATCTACAAATGAATCAGAGAAGCTGGAGCAAAAACCTCGGCTATTGTCTTTCTAAATAGTCGCCTTCAGCTGCGAACCTGCACGGCGTCCTTAGTCTAGCAGGTATCAGAGTCCATATTTCATTCTCCTTTATAATTTTTTTAAAAAAAAACCTGAGCTTCCTGTTACAGGACAGAAATGACCATGCCTGTCTTAGATCAAGTCATCTGCCTTACCCTAAATTTCCCCGTCATCGGAAAACAAGCATCTTTGGCCTGCGACCTGTCTTAGGTGTTTGGGAAAGGGAAATGCTTTATATCCGTCATTGACTGTTGGTCTCTGTAAGGAAAAAAGGAGAATTAGTCATTAAGCTCTGTGTCTTAATAGCCAGACCTTTTTGTCAGGCATCATCATAACGCCATTATAATGCTTTATGAGTAAGTATGCTCCCAAAGACTATAGTCTCCTGTAATGAAGGATAGTAGAATTGCCCATGTTGGAAGTTGCTTTTCTCCGTTGGTTAGAAAATATCATTTAAACCTGCCATACATAACTCAAAGCATTCATTCTCACATACCCAGCATGTCATAACATTTCTGTAATTGTTAATCCTGACAAATCAAAATATTAACTTCCTTTCTCATAATCGGTCAATACCGAATTTCCTGAATTTTTTGTTATCTATTTCTGTACCATATTCTGCATTGTCGGTCAATATTGATTCTCCATTTATTTTTTTTCTACCATATTCTGTACTATCAACTCTCCAGTTATACCTTTTTATAACAAACTATTTTTGTCGGTCAATACCAATTCTTAGTACCATTTTGTCAATACCAAAATTCAAACATCTTAAATCATTGTACATCTCAGGTAAAAATATAAACATTTGTTATTATAATACATTATTTTTAGTCTCTGGGCAGCTGTTTAGCTGCTCCATCTGTCCTTTCTTAAGTAAGGAAGGTTTTTATTTATTATGTGTCTTTCTTTCCCTAAGGTGAAAGCTCAAGTCTTAGTTCTTAGTTTCAAATTTTTATTTAAAAGTGAGTTCCGCGTGCCCTCTCAGCATTGGATTTAAAATGTTTTAAATTCCAGACTCTGCAAAAGTCAGCTCAGCGGGATTTCTTTGTCCACAGTCTCTGGAGGTCGTCAGTCTTTGTGTAGCAGCTTCTGGCAGCGTTTGTAGATTTTATCTGCTTCTGCTCTCTGTGGGGGTTGGGAACGCTGGGTCTCAGGTTTCCGCTGTCCTGCTTGTCCTGTCTCTCCCGCCGGGTGTCTGTTGGGCTTCTGTGCTGTCTCGCTGTTGGACGCATCGCACTAAGCGTTCTGGTAGCCATCTCGCCTGGTTCTCTTCCTGTGAAAAAACATAGACATTTCCTCTCCCCCAGATTATTATGGGATCTGGCCCTTTCCAGATTCCAGTG
>JAQHUG010000164.1:4518127-4530605 GCA_028555095.1 Dicrostonyx torquatus
TTGAGTGAGGTAACCCAGACCCAGAAAGACAATTATCATATGTACTCACTCATAAATCGTTTTTAAACATAAAGCAAAGAAAACCAGCCTACAAATTACAATCTCAGAGAACATAGACATCATGAGGACCATGAAAGAGACATATGTGGCTCTAATCTACATGGGAAGTAGAAAAACACAAGATATCCTGAGTAAATTGGGAGCATGGGGATCATGAGAGAGGTTTGAAGGTGATGGAGGTAGAGAGGGGAGCATAGAAAAATGTAGAGCTCAATAAAATCAATAAAAAAATCACACCATTGATTCTGGAAATTTAATACTGGGAATTATGGAACGCTATAGTGAGGGAGTACTTGTATATATTCTAGAAAGTGATACTGTATCTTGCTCAAATGATGCACCTGAAGGTCTATAGAAAAAGACTATGTCCAAGGCTGGTAATCCACCTAGATATGGAAATTGTTGATTGTTTTGATTTTCCAATTATGAGTTCTTTGAACTAAATTTTTACTGTGGCCTCACACCTTTATAGCAATGCAGAGATGTGTTACAACTATGATCTATAGATACAAACTTAACACATGTTCTGGTTATACACAAGAAACTAAAGCTCTGAAAAATTTATACAAATGCATAAGATAAAATATTAGTTGAGTAACAATATTAAAATCCGGTACACTGTCTACCTGGGGCCAAATAAATAGCCAGGTCAAACCCTGAAGCTCTCATTTAATTTGTCTTTCCCAAAATATGTAGGAATATTATTTGAATATTTATCATTCATTTTGCTATTACTCTGTATTGAAAGACATGTATTCTCATATATACACTGTACATTTTCTTCCTTATATGTTGTTTTTCTTTGAGAAAATGGAGAACTTCTTGGTCAAATAAAGAGGAATGAGGGAGGGAAAAAGCAAGACAGGTAGAAAAGAAGGAAAGAAAAAGAAATGTGCATGTATCTGTATTTGTGTGTGTGTGTGTGTGTGTGTTTATGAATGATCTACCTAAGTGGTTCCATGATTAGGTACATCTAATAGTGTAGACAAAGAGGAACACACAGTATGTAATTATGTAGCAAAGAGAAACAAGAATTTTGCCAAGGTAAATAAAATCAATGGTGCCTAAAGATACATTAGTGTCAAACAGACCAAATGCAAAAATATCTTCATATAGCAGTGTGAAAGCACTTTCTGTGAGGAACATTTCTTAATTTATCGCTATTGATTTTAGAGTGCTTTCCAAGTTGACTGGGCTAACTACCTTCTGTATATTTTATGTGCTCTTGTCATTAAGGTTTCCTACAAAAATCATTGAAAGGTTTTTCCTAAGTGACCTCATCTTTAATTGTGTTTGTAATAGAGACATTAAAAGAAAAGTAAAAGTTGTGAGGGTGTTATTACATACTTAAATTGTCATACATGGTTGAATTTTGTGGTGTTTATTTACTGATCACTAGTACTTTGAGTTCTCTTTTGGAGATTTTGCTATCTATAAGTACATCAGATTCAGAGAAGTTTTAATTTTTTTAAATCTTTTAATCTTTGTAACCTGGTGGAGAATGGATATGCCACTTTGAAGCTTCACTGTTTAAAATTATATAGTTTCCTCGTGTGTTTGGAACAGTGTTTTGATGAAGGTATATATAGAGAATTTCCATTTCACATCTTTCAGGAGTCTAAAGGTCATTCTTTTATCCAGTGTTAAAATACCATGGATTAAGCTTTAACTCACAGGCAAAGTCTGCTGAGAGTCAGTTGCTTAGGGCTAAATCATGAGCATGAATATATAAGCTGAGGTGCTATACAGAGGGCAATGTATAAATTCAGATTCTTGAAGATTTGTTAGAGCAGTAGACAGCACTGGCTTTCCTGGGAGAAGCTCATTGGGATTTCTTCTACATAAACTAACAAGCTGCCTGTTTGTGTTTGTAGTACGACTCGTCTTTAATTGAATTCAGTGACACACTTTGTGCTCAATATGTTCTAAGGTTTTATCAAAGTTGAAAACTCAAAGATTGTAAATTGTTCAAAGATTTAAATTAGTAAAAATACGTAAATGTTTCTAGGCGGTTTTTCCTCGATGTTTAAAAATAAGGAAAGATTTGTTTTTTAGCAAATTCATGCTCGTTCTTTTACATATCAACTTTTTTATTACTCAGTTATGAACAGTACCATCCCCAAAGGCTTATGGGATGATTGGTCCTTATCTATCTGGTTGTTCTGCTGAAGGGATTGGTAGTCAGAAAAGTGCCAGGTTCACTTAGTTAGCGAGATAACTTAGGGCTGAGAAGATCTGAAGAGCTGGGGCCTTGATGGAGAGGTTCAGATGTTCCTTTGAAGGTGTGTCTTATACCTGGCTCATTAGGTCTTTTTTATTTCTGATTTCTGGCCATTATAAGGTAAGAGGCCTCTACAATCGCACATTCCTATCACCATGGTGTTTTGTCTTTCTACAGGTTGGTAGTGCTGGAGCCTGCTGGTAACTATTGATCATCCCGAGACCAAACACCAAAGAAATGTTTCCACCAAGTCTAGGTAGGTAAACTGATGAGATTATCGGTATTTTTTAGAGGAACTTATGTTATTCAAAGAGAACTACATCACTAGAAAATCTACTCCAGAATGGGTGATGGCTCGAAGTGCTGAATGAACTGGAATCCGTACTCATATTCTAGGTAGCTCCACTGGAGACTCTGTTCTCTAGAACTATTGCTACAACATACACAAGCTGTTTATATGACTTATTGCATTTTCTTGTGACTCTTGGAAGATTAATAATTCTTAAAGCTGATAAGCTTTCTAGCTTCCCAATGAACTTCTTTCTGCCTCCCTTGAAAAATGTTTTAATTTAGAAAAAATAGCTGCACATAACCATATCTAAGGATAAGGCCCATTATAATGTGTGTCCATATACTATTATCTCTTATTGATAAGTTGCAATTTATTATGTTGTATGCCTCATTTTGTTTATGTGTTAAGAAGATGGTGTGTATGTAGATTTCCCCCCATACTTTGACTCTTTGAAATATTGGTCTCCTGAAGAGTTATGAATAACTTTATGTGAAGACATGTGTTTAAATCTCTCATGTAGCAAAGGGTATAACTGCTTGAGTGTAGGCTACTCTGTGTTTAATGTGTGAGGCATTTTCAGACTCTTTTCCACTATTGTTAAATGGGAAAAAACTAAAACAGAAAACAAAAGTAAAACAGAACTCAGATAGTCCAAAAATACCTCAGCAGTCTCTAAGGTAAGTCAGTAGAGTGTAATGGAATTTCAAGGGCAAACTGAAAAGTCTGGATCTGGTTCCAACTCTGTTAATTAGTTGCTTGACCTTAAGCAACTAATTTACATTCTTCTAAGTTAAAGTTTCCAATGTGTTTCTTCAAACAAGAACAATTTTGATTATAATTATTTTTATTTTACTTTTGGCTTCCAATTGTTTTCCTAAAACTGTGCTGAAGTTATATTTTTCTTTTGTCCTGAATAAAACAGTTTAGAAATAACAGCACCTCAATTTCTGAGTTCTTAATGCTCTTATTTGAGAGCCTTCTGGTTATTTGAAAACACAGCCTTTGGTAACAGAACTGTCCATCTTGTAATCACAACACTGAATCTGATTTCATTCTAGGCTTCCTTAAGCCCAGATTCAAGCAGGGATGTTGATGTATTAACCCCTGCTGGGGAATATTATTTTCAGGTGTGTGACTTTTGCTTATGCTGTATTTGTTTAACTCTGTAAAGTTGTGCTTCTGTACCTGTCTAAACACTTGATGGTCCTAATAAAGAGATGAATGGCCACTAGCAAGGAAGGAGCAAGGAGAGGCTGGGCTAGCAGGCAGAAAGTATAAATAGAAGGAGACATCTGGGAGGAGAAGAGAACAAGGAGCAAGAGGAGGATGCTAGGGTACAGTCACCCAGCTACACAGTAAGCCATAGAGAAAGAAGCAAAGAATGGTGTACAGAAATAGAGAAAGATAAAATCTCAGAAGTAAAAGCTAGTCGGGATAATTTAAGAAAATCTGGAAAGAAACAAGCCAAGCTAAGGCTTGGCTTTCATAACTAAGAATAAGCCTCTGTGTGTGATTTATTTGGAGGCTGGGTGGAAGGCCCCTCAAAAGACAAAAGAAGAAAACATCATACAATAAACCCTGCCTGAGACAGAGTCCAGAAGAGTAAGATCATATCCTTCTTTTTTATTGTAAAAAGATAAACTGATCTAGTTTGGACTTGGCTTAGAGTTGGTTGATATCTAACTAAGATATTTTTAGGGTAATTAAAATTAATTACATTATTATTTCTCTAGTAGGTTACTGAAACTGTTGTTCCAAAGTAGCAAAAAAATGCTGCTTAGAAATCAAAAGTTTGTTTTCAGAACTGAGAAGTAGCAAGCTAAAATTTTTAATGAGAGACTTAATCCCTCCTATGCCCTTTGAGGGACAATGTGTTCCTGTTCCTTAGCCACCTCTCTAGCAGTTCTCAGCTCTGTCCCAAGTGTTAAGATCTTTTGCTATAGACATGTCAACTTGATATGTGCAAAAGGTAATCTTTGTCTTCATCTTGTGCATAAGTAGATGTCTTAATTTGCTCTTTTAATAATGTCAGTTATATTCAGTAAAAGTGTTTGCTCATGAATTCATTTCTATCCCATCTATAATAAAAATCAGGTTCTGAGATGGTAAGCCTATGTTAGGACTCCAAACACTTTTTAGTATTATAGAGATGAGAATATGACTAGTTGATAAAATTCCAAAATAGCTGTTTCTTTGCTGGCATAGGGCCATTCATTCATCAGTGATCTTTGCCCTGTAATTTTAATAATTTCTAAATTGGTCCTTCATTCTCATTGCTTGAATTTGGTCACATGGCTTGCCTTAAAGATTGACAAAGTCACTAAGAGTCTGCAGTCAGACTTTCATAATTTGCACCTTTTGGAGTTTAATTTTTGTAAACCTATTTTATAACCTAAATAATTAATAGATTTATTAATTATTTTTCAGGAGCAATTTGTAATCCCAACAAGGCAAATTTTCTTTACTTCTTCAGACAATTCTTTCTAACCTATTGACAAGGATACAAGTAAAAGTTTTAATCTAACCTTAATAAAACATACATGTTTCAGCTTGCTTATACTCTTTTCTATGAGAACATTGTATTTTCAACATTTTCTCTTCTCCAGTCTGCATTCTTGAATAAGACACAGCATAGAGAATTAGAAAGACTAAGAGGCACAAGACACATCCAACAGCAAGCCAGTCAACACTCTAGCTTTGATAGGGAAGGGCTTATCTGGCTCCACATCTAGCTGAGCAGTTGATGTTAGTTGGTGGAAGTATCAGATTTCTTCAGGAATGTACTCCCTCATAGGTTGCTTGTGCTCCTAATTATGGTGCCCTTCATGGAGACATAGGTTTTACTATTTGGAACAGTGGGTTATTAAAATAATGTTGACATGCTGTTGGGAGGGGGATGTAGGATCTGGGAGGAGTTGGAGGAGGCGTGGTAGTTATTATCTAAGTGAACCATTTTTACATATGAATTTACCAATGAAAACTTAAAAACATCAAGAAGAAACCATAGTTGTTGGTTTCTTCCAGAGTACATTTAGTAGGCCTTATGTAACATAAAAAAAGGAATGTGTTTTATCATTGTAAAATGTCTTGATTTGAAGTCTGTTTGTTGCATCCTACAGGTTTTGGATATACCTCATTACTGGGAATTCTTAAATGCACCCCCTGACTCAGGTGAGGTGTCTCTGGCTTGATTGTTGTGTCTTTCCTCGCCTTTTCTCCATGTAATTGCTACACATAGTAATATTTACTAATTGGCATTGCTAATCTGTGCTCCATGTCTAGTCATTGCATCACTTTTTTGAAAGTGTAGAAGCCCATGGACACGTCATCTTACTCTCTGTCCCGCCCTGGCAGTAGGAATAGGCCCAAAGTCTTTGTCAATAACACTGGCTACACATCTGTTTCTATACATTTCTGTTTTTTTTTCCATTTCACCCATCAGCAGGTAGCCAACTCATCATCTGCCCTCTGTCAGCAAAAAGCACTAGACCTTTAGGTGTCTGCAAACTTAAGAGAATGCATATGCGGAGCCACAAGTTCTTTTTTTGTGTTGTCTAGGAGTTTTGCTGCTCACAATTCCTTCAAGATTGCCTACTGTGAAAAGTACAGTTGATTGACAGCCCCATCTGCCATCTCTTCAATTATATTATTTACATCAGACCTACACTTACACATTTCCAAGCCATGATTAGAGAAAGGTGCTTACTAGTGCCAGTCCATTCTTAACTGCCAGGGAATTCTTGTAACTATGGTTGTCAAATTAAATGCAGGGCAGCCAATTACATTTGGATTTCAGATGAACAGTTAGCCATTTAAGGAATATGTAGAAAACACTTGGGGAATACTTACACTAAATATTTCTTGTTGATTTGAAATTCGAATTTTGCTGGGCATCCTCTATTTTCATTTGTTAATTCTAACTGTATTGATAACGATTGTCTGAGGACACCCTGGCACCTGGTTGAGTTACTTAGAAATGTTTTATACCATGGAGTTTTTCTTGTACACCTTTCTCTACCTTAGTGGTCTCTTTTGTCCTACATATTCTTGTTTCTTCTCTTTACCCATAACAAGCATTTACCCCTACGTATTCTTTTATTCTTATCCAATTTTGGTATCTGCTTTTTAGAGGGTCATAACTCTCACACAGTCTTCTAAACCTGATTAAATGTCTATCTTTATCTCTACAGAAATCTATATTTTTGCTTTTCTCTCTGGCTATTAGACTGATCTATATATTATGTCTAAATTTCCCCATGAGGTAGAAAGATATCATTTTTTTTTTGTTTTTTTCGAGACAGGGTTTCTCAGTGGCTTTGGAGCCTGCGCTGGAACTAGCTCTTGTAGACCAGTTTGGTCTCGTACTCACAAAGATTCGCCTGCCTCTGCCTCCCGAGTGCTGGGATTAAAGGCGTGCGCCACCACTGCCCGGCTGAAAGATATCATTTTTAAAAACAATTTTACCATATTAAAATAAACATAAAGCTTAACTTGCTTAGTACACTTTGCCTACTCTACACCTAATATAACATTCTAGGAAAATATCCATAAAAAATACTGCAAATGCCTAAACATGAGGTGATGAACCAAGTCACCTTTCTACTTTATAATAAAAGCTCCTACCTCCAGCCAATTTACCACCAACTACAAATGCCCAGTGATAGAACTGGGTTAGATTGTACATCCTGTTACATTCTGCCACACTCTACTGACCTGGTAACTGAGCCAGAAGAGGAGCTAGCTTTTCAGAGATACATCTCAGAAATCTCTGCTGCTTATTGTTTCTGCTACTTATATCAAATCTTACTCAGAATGCACTACTAGGACATTCTTAGGTGAGAGATAGGATAGGGAGAAGACAGTTGCTATGTGTCCAGTGTGGATTCGTTTTCCTTAATAACTTCTTTTTGGCAAACAAAATACATTCTTTTTTAACATTGCTTTTGTGTTATTAAAATATGAAATATAACCAGGACATTGTTTTAGCATCCAATGTAGAATGCTAGAAACAAACTCAGAGATAAGAAAATAAAGTCTCCTAGGAATGGGCAAGATTTTCCATTGGTGGTATAATTAGAATGACTGAGATGGCATGTTGTCAGTTAAATGGGAATCATGAGTAAAGAATACTAAATTCCATAGGGCACATGACACTCACCATCCTGCAATCTCTAACAAAGCACATAGCCTCTCTAAAAACAAGAAGGTTGTAAGCAATACTGCCACTCTGTATTGAATTATAAACATTATTCTAGGAAACATGATGAAAAGGATCTTGTTCCCATTTATGTGAAAATCAGACTATTGAGTGTGTAAGGTGTTAGGGAATCTATTGGATTTTACAGATACATACAAAAGTATGCCCAAACACTTGTCTTATTAAGAAGAAAATCAGGACACTAGGAAAGCCTCTATCTGGTTCCTTATCCAGAGCTGATTTCCTAGGAATGCAAGGGTATCATAGAACCTTGCGTTGTCTCATCCAGATATCCAGTCATCTGGTGCTGGAGTGTTCATTATTCACAATTTATAACTCTGCTTTACTCTTAAGATTTGTTTCTTTGTTAAGGACACAATTCACCAAGAAAATATAAGAGATAAGTGTCTTTCTCATTATAACATCTAGAGCGTACTTGCTGCAGAAGTCAGTCCTATTATCTCTCATTGAGAATCTTCTACTGTCATTCTTTATCCCAAAATACTGTTTTAGATCAAGCTATACTTAGACTTCCCACATTCTTCTTCTTTACTGTGCTTCCTTCTCACTTCTCTTTTGAATCAGAAGGTTTTTGTAATATTTTAGTTGATAATCCTTATTTCTGGCTCATCTCGTACAGGAAGAACTGGGGATAGGGTCTTATACTTTCATAGGTACCATATGATGTTTAAAGTAGAAAAGGCTGAAGGCCAGTGATCTGTCAAATTGAACTTCCTTTTTTTCTTATACCATGTTCTGTTTAGGATGGAATTTGTATTTCTCCAATTGCAGCATTTAATTACCTGTTGATGAAGGACCACAGTTTCTCTTTAGGAATAAAAGTCATTTTACCTCCTCTTTTTGTATTCCAATGTACTTTTTAAATTAATTTATTTATGTTACATCCTGACAGCAATTTCTCTTCCCACCTATCCTGCTAGTCCATCTCCCCACTTCTCTCTCCCCTACCCTCTTTTTCTATTCAGAAAAGGACAGGATTCCCATGGATATCAACAAAACACTGCATATCAAGTTGCAGTAATGTTGGTGTTTGTTTTCTTTGCTCTTTTGATCTTAGCTCTTTTAAGATCTCAGGACCCACCACCCAGCTCCCAAATAAACCATACACATGGAGTATTAATCTTACTTATAAACGCCCAAACTTAACTTGGATGGTTTCTAGCCAACTTTGCTTAACTTAAATTATTCCATCGACCTATTGCTTCTGTACCTTTTCCTTTATTTGCTTTGCTTATGTAACCTTATTCTTTCTCTTAGTCTGTTGGCCACTTTTTTTTCTCCTTGATCTCTCTTGTTCCTCCTTCCTTTTTCCTCACAGATTTCTACTTTTATTTATTCTCTCTGCCTGCCAGCCTCACCTATCCTTTCTCCTGCCTTGTTATTGACTGTTCAGCTCTCTTTTAGACCATCAGGTGCTTTAGACAAAGTATGACTAAATGCAATATAAAAGAATGCATCACATCTTTGTATCATTAAAGAAGCATTCCATGACATAAACAAATGTAACACATCTTAAAATAATATTTTTTGTATTAAGTCTGGGCAATGCAATCCAATACAAAGAACTGGATCTCAAAAGCCAGAAAAAGATGAAAACTTTTTGCCCCCACTCTTAGGAGTCCCACAAGAAGACCAAGCTACACATATACTTTAAGGGAAGACCAAATACTATGATCACTCCTAGATCTATAATTTTTCACCCAAAAATAATGAAGACTTAAGTATTTTTACTTGATTGACAGAATATATATTTTATAGCCATTAGATAAAGAATAAGATCTGGAAATAAATAGTTGTGGTACTTAAAGAGTTTGTACATGCATGTTCTTTAAGAATGCATAGAAAAATTTTACATATTAAATAATTCACATTTCCATCACTCTCAATAGTTTAAAGTTATTAGTTTAAAGGTCCTCTGGCACAATCCTTTAGCTCTGTGTTATCAGCTTGTCATCACATGCTGCCTGGGTGATAATATTTAGGTGCTATTACTCTCAGTAAATAAATGAGAATATTGGAATGAAACTTAAATTATGATCTTGTGATTTCCCAGGAGGGAGAACCATGGGTTTATATATAGAAGAATAATGATAAATTTAGATGAATTGGAGTGCAAACTTTTATTTTGGGCTTCACTAATTAGGATTATTGGATTTGTATGTGGTCAAGTTGTTTGAAAAAGTTTTTTGTAAATATTCAAAAGTTGTCTTTACAAATTAGCTCTCAAATATATTAGGTTTTCATTAGTTAATATTTATTTTCAATAAGAAATAAGTTAAGGTTGAAATTGAAAATATAGACACATGTCTCATTGGGATTAGAAAGGCTGAGGCACCTTCACAGAGTGTACACAATCAAGAATTTGACACTTCTTCATGGCATATTTAAATGTTACTTAAGGCATTCTTATACTAGGTTAATAGTTTGTTTTTTTAAAGTGACACTTATTACACATTTACAGATACCTTACCCTAGTGGTCATTTCCATGGTACAATGACAATTCTAACGCTAGGTAGAATTGTTTTATTGTTTTTCTTCCTTTTAAATTTATATAGTAATTTCTGGTACCATGGGAGCTGATGTTGCACCTTCACTTATAATAGTAAGATGGTCTCTGAAAACTAGGAATAGACTAATGGAATTGCAGAGTTTTTCCATAGATTATAAATTTTATGTTTTTTTGTGATATGGTTATAATATTATTGTCAACATAATTATATAATGAAAATATACTGACACACAATAATGGGATTTTCATTACACTGTATACATATTAGTATTTTGTAGTTTTTAATCATAAAGTTTAAATTTTATAGCTGGGCCCCAACATCTCCCTCAGGGGAGGGGTGTAAAGATACAATATCAATCAATGCAGATGTCAGGAGTCCGGTGAACGGGACAGGGAAGACTCGTTTAATTAACAACAGGGAAAAACCTATGTGCCATCGCAGCACCCAGTTGTTCTTATTTGTTGACATTGTGTGGTCACCTGTCCCTGGCTAGGCACGATCAGAACCTCTCTTAGCACCTGGCAGACTCCAGGTAAGTAAATCCACTTACTCAGTGGATGATTTGAATCTTTTGATTCCTTTTTTTTCCATTCCATATTTTGTATATTAATCCTCTGCCAGATGTTTGGCTGGCAAAGAATCTTTCCTAGTCTCCTCTTCACTCCATTGTTTTCAGCTGTGCAGAAGTTTTATGTTTTATGAGATTCCACTTGTTGTTGGACTGAAATACTGTGCAAATGGGGTCCTATTCAGAAAGGGTGTTTTCAACACCTGTATTGTTTAGATTACTGTGGATATTTTCAGTGTTCCAAGTATCACATTTAGATATTCATTCTTGTGTCATCAATTTTAATCACTTTGTTTGCATACCTGTTTTTGTGTAGTACCATCTTGCTTTATTACACCTGGTCTTTTGTATATCTTAAAATCCAAATATTAATCCCTACATTATTGCTTTTTATGCTCAAGATTTCTTTGACTATCTGTGGCATTTGGACTTTCTGCGTTGACTATGGAGTATTCTATATGATTTTTTTTTTGATTTTTTGAGACAGGGTTTCTTTGTATCTTTGGAGCCTGTCCTGGAACTAGCTTTTGTAGACCAGGCTGGTCTCGAACTCACAAAGATCTCTATATGATTTTTTTTAAAAAGAATTTTTCTTTTCTCTGAAGCATGAGATGGACATTTTGGTTGGGATTCATTGAATCTATAAGCTACTTTTGGACAGTCATTTTCACAATATTTGTTCTACCAACACATGAGCATAAGATATCTTTACATTTTCTAGTACCTTTTCTATCTTTTTCTTTGGAGGTTTAAAGTTTTAATTGTACAGGCCTCTCACTATCTTACTTAGGTTGATTCATTAATACTTTCATTTATTTGAGACTATTATGTGTGTTCAACATTTCTTCTGCTGATATAGAAAGACTATTACTTTGTGCAGTATGATTTTATATCTTGACACACTGATGAATTTATTAATCATTTCTAGTTTCCTGGTCAGATTTAGGGGATCTCTAATGTACAGTAGCATGTCTTCTATAAATTAGAATTATTTTATTTCTTCTTCCATTATTTATAACCTATTAATTTTTCTTCTATATATGTTTCATGCAGTATTTCAATCAAAATATTGAAAGAGAGGGGGAATAATAAACATATATGTGTCATTCCTGCCTTCAGTTGGGTTAATTTAATCTCTTTTCCATTTAAGATTTATACAGGCTGTGTATTATATTGAATTATATTTTGGCTAATCCTATACTCTCTAGGACTTTTATCAAAAAAGCACATTTGATTTCATCAATGGCATTTTCTGAAGTTTTTGAGATAATCATGTGTTATTTGTTTTTAAATACATTTATGCGGATTATTACTTATTGGCTTGTTTATATTGAACCACACCTGAATTTCATGCATAAAAATAACTTGGTCAGGTTGGATAATCTTTTTGAATGTATATCTGTACTCTGTTTGCAAATATTTAGAGATTTGTTCATTAACAATATTATCATATAGCATTCTTTTCTATTTTTTATTGTTAAAAGAGAAATTTACATTTACTCCTCTTGTCCCAGGCCCTCCCACACCCCCAGTATCCCTCCTCCCTCCACCTGCTTCCTTAAGAGGGGGCAGGGTACCCTGCCCTGTGGGAAGCCCAAGGCCCTCCCC
>JAQHUG010000164.1:4538732-4553334 GCA_028555095.1 Dicrostonyx torquatus
GAGGGAGAAGATGAGCAAGGACGTCAGGACCGTGAGGTACTGGCCCACCAACAGAGACAGTGTGCTTGATCTATTGGGAGCTCATCAAATCCACCTGGACCAGGACTGGATGAGCATATGACCTAACCAGACTCTCTGAATGTGACTGCCAATGGCGACTGACTGAGAAGCCAATGTTAATGGCACTGGGACCTATCTCTTCTGCATGTATTGGCTTATTCTATATGGATGCACATCTTAAACCGAGATGGAGGGGGGAGGGCCTTGGGCTTCCCATAGGGCAGGGTATCCTGCCCCATCTTAAGGAAGCAGGGGGAGGGCGGTGGGGTAGGGGGGAAGTGGGAGGGCCAGGAACAAGAGGAGAAAATGTAAATTTTTCTTGTAATAATAATAATAATAATAAAAAGAATAAATAGAAAGAGAAATCTAGGCTTGAGAGAAGGATATAGAACAAGAGAAGGAAGAATGAAAGAGGGAACCACCGGAACCAGAAGCCAGGCAGCTGCCAGTCAACAGACATGGAGTAGGACAAAGAAAGAAAGTAAAGGTAAAGAGCCCCGAGGCAAAATGCCAATAAAGAGAAACAGGTTAAGTAAAATGCGCTAGTCAGAAATAAGCCTAAGCTGGGTCGAGCATTCAAAATTAGTAATTCTGTGTCGTGATTTGGGAGCTTGTTGTTGACACAAGAGAAAAAACCTGGTACAGTTAGGCATCACTTCGGTGACATTCTTTTTTTTTCTCCAGTCTTGTTTCATTCTAATGTAGGTGTTGGGTCATCCAGCCTGTGGGTCCTGGTCTTCTAGGTAGTGTCAGTGGTGGACTTACTCTCATGACACAGGTCTTTGACAGAACCAGTCATTGATTGGCCACTCCCTTATTGTCTAGGCCACCATTATTACCCCAGCATATTCCATAAACAGGATGAACTGTAGGTTGATTGATATGTGACTGGGTTAGTGTCCCAATTCCTCCACCGGAACTCTTGTCTGATCACAGGAGTAGGTCTGTCCAGGCTACTACAGATTAGCTACAATATCCCTTATTGCCAACAGTCTTAGCTGGGGTCGTCCTTGTAGATTCCTGGGAGGTTCCTTTGTGCCAGGTTTCTACCTTACTTGGAAATGCCCCTCCCTCTCCACTTGTCCCTCCCAGTACTCTCCCCCTAGATCCCTCCAACCTCTTCCCTCATATTCCATCTCCAACTGCCCACAGTCCACTCACAAAATCTCAAAAAGTCAAATTTATTCATGGTTGGTTGCCTTTCATTCAACCATGGCACTTAGAATCTGAATTCCAAATGTCTTGTTTGTGGTGTAAATACAAATGTGGTAGATCAACAAAAAAATAGTATTAGAATGTTCAAATGTTCCTGATCCCTTCACAAACACACCCATTGTTTATGAAGCAGATCTGGAATAATAAATATTTAACTCTACATTTTCCTGAACTGGTCCTTCACTGCCTGACACTGAGCAAGTGTAGGTTCCACTGACTATGTGGAAATTCCTCCTTTGGGAATTATGATATTTAGTTTTAATACTAAACAGAGGCTGTGTCATTTTTAACCTCACATATCTATATAGTTCATATATAATGAGGAAGATATATTCTCACTTGTTTTCCTCAAGGAGATGTTGAAAACTGTTCCTCCTACATAACACTAGGATTCCAGTTCTAACAAAAAATAAAAATATGGGCATGAAGAAATGAAAGTGATGGAAATTATTTCTAGCAGATGGGCTGTCAGTATCAAAACTGGTTCGTTATTTTGGAAGAGATGAAGAGCATCAAGCCCACTTAAGTGCTGTACGTTCTATATAGGCTTAGGATGTTCTATCTGTGTCTAAAGTACAAGTGCAAGTGATTCTTAAAGGCTATTTTGAAGATGAAAAGGAAGCTGTAAGGATTTCCTGTCATAAAACCTAGAAAGGACTGCTGTGTTCTGAACTGCCAATCTAACATCCTCTCAAACATTTTGGCAGCCATTTCCTTCAGAGTTGTCAAATGTGTCACTGATAATAGGTCTACATCATAAAGGGAAAAGAGGATATTAAGAACTTAATTCTCAGGACTTGTCAGTTAGGGTGTAATGGACAGTTTAATGTAAAAACACATTTGGTTCCTCTTCATGTTTAAGCAAGGTATTGCATAAGGCTGGCATGTGAAGTAGGAACTGGGAATTTATTAAGGGTCTCTATTGTGATTTGTCTTTCCATATCGGAACTATTCCCTAAGCATAGGGGCCAAATTATATTACCTTCCAATTCCTTGATACAGAGCTGGTGCCCATGCAGTCCACCTTCTTTTCCAGAGTGCCTACCTCACATGGTTCTCGTCACAGGTGCTCAGATTGACGGGATTCTCAAGCTGCATTCTTCTGTCACTCCTGATGCTTACTTCATCTTTGTTAACATGCTGGTATGCAGGAGGCTAGTAAACTGGTCCCTTTCATAAATTTATAGGTAAATAACATGATCATATGTACTTCTAGAAAAAATAGAGTGGTAGCTAGCATCCCTAGAAGGCGATGTTGTCCTAAAGCTGTCAGTTGAATTATAGTTTGGCCTATCATAAATAGGAATACTGCTGGTCCGAAAACTTTCATTTTATCTTCAACAAAATAAATTATTTTTTTAAAAAAATGTTATGTATGTATTCTAACATTATTGGGCATGTGTACAGGAACACAAACAGCATTTACATATCTATTATCTATTAACTGACACTGCATTTGCCAGGCATTTGACACAATTAAGCAAATGCTTGACTGAACAGATGGGTCTTATATGGATCCCTCAGGGCATGTCTACATTAACTGTGCCAAGGGGGGTTAATTCACCCATTTGGCATCTGTGTGCCTTTTCTCAGCAGCATATATATATGCTACTGCTGGGTAGGGTTGCAAATTGATTCGATTTTGTCCCAGAGGACCGAGTGTGAAAGGATTGGGTTTATTTCCAGTTTGTTTCACTTTTCTATTTTATGTCAGATGTTTCCCTAATCTTGGGATTGTTTCTGGTATACATTTCCTAGTATCAGCCTATGCAAATTTGGCTTATTTGTGGTAACAACTTGGACACTTTTAAAAAGTAAAACACACAATATTTTAGTCTTATGTCTCCATTTATGTTGTTTCCAATACTATGATAAGAGGATGACAATAAAAGCAGCTCATATCTGAATAATTGCAACAAGAACCATACCATTGAAAATGTATATATCAATAAAATCATAAAAATATAGTAAAAAAATCAAATAAAGTATTGAGCAAGGAAGTATGTACTCTTCACCAGAGTAGTCTCTGACCTTTGCAGGAAAGTGACAGTTCCAGACACCAACATTTAACTTGAGTGAATAGACTTCCTTTGATGTCTGTTAGATGCGCATAGATGTCTTTTGAAAATGAACATGTAACAAGAATAAACTTTTCCCTATGTCTAAGTCTTCAGGTTCCTTTCAAAGCTTCTCTTAGCATGAGCAGAAGTAAGGACCTAGAATGAAAGAATGGATGCTTTGGTAAAGTATATGCCATAGTAAAAAACGCTATACAATTGAATAAAATATGGATGGTGAAACTCTTGGCGATAATATTATCTGATACAGATTGAACTTTATACTTTGGGTAATACATTGGCCTATAGATTTGACAAACATTGTCCACAGAGGTTTTAGGTATTTGCAACATTAAAATACACCATTAATTATGTAGGAGTATACAGTATAAAAAAGAACAGCTCAACAGCATTCCTGTCATGTAAGGCAAGGAAATATGTTCAGCAAATACAATTGTTCCATAATCTTTTCAAAGCAGGCATGTGGAACAGAAATTAGCTGACTTCTATTTTCAGCATTAAGAAGATATTTTCAGCATTTGTTATGAAAATCTTTAATTGGCATGGTAATTGGGAAAATTTTTACAATAGATTAATCTCTTTTAAACTTCCTTTTACAACCTGAGTATTTATAAACTAAAAAGAACATGAAAAGAAATAGAGAATCCTTTTAAATCATCAACAAAAACTGTACTGCTAAGGAATCATGTGATCGCATAATCAATTTTCTTACTTGTCAGTGAATAACATTGTAATGAAGTGGCTATGACATGTACTTTTATTTATTTATTTTTGACATGTACTTTTTTAAAAAATATTTTAAAATGTCTTAGCATATCATCAATAGAATTTATAGTGTTGATTTATATTTACCTTTGTTGTTCATTCTTGTTGCTCTTACAGGTTACCTGAGAAGAATCTTTCAACTCAAAATTATTTACATCAGATCAGCTTGTGGTCATGTATGAGTGTGTGTGTCTTGGCTGTTAAGTGATATAGGAAGACTCAGTCCATTGTAGGTGACCATCTTTCCCAAAGTACATAGGAAAAAATAAAACTATCTGGAGCAAAAGCAAGCAGCCTCGAAGTAGTCATTTCTCTGTCCCTGACTGTGGACTTGATGACATTAGGTACTTTAGTTCTTGCCTTGTCTCTCTTTATTTCAACGGTTGGCTTCAGCCTCTAATTATAAGGTAAATAAACTCCTTACTCTTAAAAAAAGTTGTTTTTGTTAGGTTGCTTGCCACTGAAACAAGAGCAAAAATAGAACAGTTACCATATAATATATAATATTTTTACATTTTGCTTTTCTAATTAAAACTACATTTAAAAACTTCTAATTTTATGCCTTCATTTGTATAGTTTCTAATGCAGAACTGTTATATTGAGAGGAAGAGTATAAAAGCAGATCATATCTTAAAAGCAATAATAAGGTCTTGAACATTAAAATTCTCAGTAAAAAGAAATATGTGTTCTTCGGCGGAGTCATCTCTGACCTTTGGAATAGGGAGACAATTCCAGACATAGACAAAATATTTATATTGTATATACATGCATGCACCACACACACACACACACACACACACACACCACTCACAACCATTCTTCTCTATAAGTCTCTATTGACTAGCATTAAATTCTTTTATGGGATGGGTCAAATGTTGCCTTTACTGCATTAGACCCAGCATCATTTCTAGCTAGTTAGATGGTAACAGTCATATTAATTTCTCTTGAGGCTGTATGAAATTTGTGCTGTGTGGTTTACTCTACCAAAGACCTATAATTACTGTTCTACTAAGGTCCGTCGTACACTTTATGCTATAATACTACATGTTATTACTCGGTTTTGGAAGCTCAAAATACCTGATATCATGAAAAATAGTAGAATAGCGGTCACTAGAGATTGGAACAAGTAAGGGAGTGAGGAGATGACTAGAGGTTAGACATTAAGAACTAATGCAAAGACTGAGGACTAATAAGTCCTAGGGCTCTATGGTATGTAGTAGTAGGTAATTCACCTCACAACAAACTAAAAAAAATTCCAAAAGTACTGGAAAAGTCCATGGTTTCTAATCCCTGCACATAAAGAATGATTGAGGAGATAAAAATGTTAGCTAGCCTAATTTTATTGTAACAAATATATGCATATATCTAATTAACTATATTATATCACCATCAGAGATGCATAGCATGTATCTAGTAAAAGGCACAAACATGAAAAAATAAACCCATTTTCAAATTATTAAAACCAAAACTACATATCCTTAAGAAGCTACTTGATTTCTGGAGTTAAGGCTGGGCTTCACAGAAATGTTCCCCTGGAACTTCAGTAGTCAGTCCAGGCAGAGCTGTCACTGCAAACACCCAGCTCAGGCAGACACTGTGGCCCAAACTACCCAGAGAGCACCAGCTTTCAGTTATCTGATCTTCTGCTTGCTCAGAAAATACATCAGTGTCAGCCATGGAAAGGGAGGTAAAGACAAAGCATCCCTGAACTCAGCTACAGAAGGTGCTCCCCACAGATGCTAGCTGGCCTCTTGAGAATTCATTGATTGTCTTAGGCCAACTTCTACTATTATCTGTGCTCTCTCATTTACATGGTCACATATTTCATACTTAATGGGGTCTGGGAAGATATGAAACAATTTAGATGTATATTCTTTTAGTCGTTATTTAAGTTAATAACATGATACAGTGTGTAAACTATATATTAAATTAATTAAATTAATTTATTTTGTTTTTCTGTCACAAAACAGGTCAAAGGTGAACGTTTGCTACATACTAATTATACATATCATACACCACGTTAGCTACAGACTAATTATACTTGTCCTTTATTTTACTAGTGAAGCACAATCTTAGTTTGCATTTTACTTGAAATATTATGAAGAAACTATTTCCCCCTCTCTGCTAAGGAAACGACTATTATGAGTATTCAACATGCACAACCTGATAGCTGTATGTTGACAACTCACTATTGATTGTCACAGATGGATAGATATGCAAATCTTGAGAGGAATTTGGCAGAATTAGAGCAGTTTCTCAAAGAAATCCATAACTAACCCTGTGAAGCATAACGGAAGAAAGTTTCTCTGGTGGTCAGCAATATAACTGTCTTAAATAAACCATTTTACATCACCCACACAGATCTGACATAGAAGTAAGGAGGTAGAGAGAGAGAAGTATATACAGAGATATGGAAAAAGTAGTCATTTAGTACTTGAGAGACATAGTCTCACCTGATTTCTGGAGTAGCTATATGCTGAACCTATAAAGTAATTTCTCTCTGAAGGACTCTATACTTTTCCTAAGATTAAGCTTGAGAGGACAATTACAACATTGTAGAAATTGAAAATAATGTTCAGTTTATAGTAGAAATTGATGTTATACTGGATAGTCATTATTACCAAACCTGTTCTGTAAATGTAATGAAGTAAATTCTAATGGATTATGCATTGGTCACAATGCATTAGCTGATATCAGGACACTAGGAAGTTTTGCCCGTCTTCTTGGTTAATTATTGTAGTTAAATAGTTGATATCATCAACTATTTGAAGGGCAGATCAAGTCAACCAGTTCTTCAGAATGATTGGCTTGGAAACAGGTCGAAGGAATAGGTTTGGAATTAATTTTAACAAAAGTCCCAGTCAGTGAGATCACTTTGTGTCAGTGTAGACATTTGTTTTCAAGAGTTATGTATGGTCTTTGTTGTTGGGAAGCCCAAAAGAAAAATCTTGTCTTAGGTTAAATTACCATCATTCATACTTCTATATTTTCCACGCTCATCAAATGCTGAACAGAATAGAATGTAAAACCATAAGATCTAATGTTTTTTAAAGTAGTCTTCCTAACATCTATAAGATAAAATTTTCATGCTAATTAATGATTAAGTTTGTATTGGGCATTGGAGTGAATAAATAACATAATAGTGTATGGAATGCTAGTATTGTTCTTAGGACACTGCTGTTTTGTACATTATTTTGTAATGTATTTGTTTATTAAAATATGTCCCTCCATATTTGTTATACAATGTCCTTCATGTACCTTTTCTTTTTCCCTGTCATCATTCTCTTCGGGAATCAGCACTACAGGTCTGAATTCCTAAAGTTACGTTAAAACTACAGTGTATTTGACTAAAATACTAATTCTCTGCTACATTTCAGCTTAATAAATTTAATGATCTTAGCTTTCCAATTTTCTCAAATCATCATAGTTTGATACTCTCTTAAATGTCCTCATATATTAACTCATGATGTTACACATTATTCATGTCAGTATTTTTATTTATTTAGACAAATACTATTTTTACATATTTTACAGTTCATTAAATGAAAGACCTAGAGAGGTTTTTAAAACCTATATGAAAACTTGAAAAATTGAGGACAAAACAATTTAAGAAGTTTGCAAAATATCTAGGATATTATAGAGTCAAATAAACAAACAAAAGTTTTAAGAGGGATCTCCTGGTACTGAAAAGCTTCTGTGAGGCAAAGGACACAGTCAATAAAAAAAAATCAGCCTTCAGAATGGGAAAAGATAGTTATCAACCCCATATCTGATAGAAGGCTATTCTCCAAAAAAATATAAAGAATTCAAGAAACTGAACTTCCAAATACCAAATAATCTAATTAAAACATGAAATAGAACTCTAAACAGAATTTTCCAAGAAGAATCTCAAATGACTGAAGAATATTTAAGGAATTATTCAACATCCTTAGTTATTAGGGAAATGCAAATAATCTGACATACCATCATACACCTTTCAGAATGGCTAAGATCAAAGACTGTGAGGACAGTCTATGTTGGACGGGATGTCGAGTAGTAGGAACACTTCTCCCATGCTGGTAGAAGTGCAAAAATGTAAGCCTTGTTGGAAATCAGTTTGGTGATTTCGCATAAAATTGAGAATCAGTTTACTTCAAGACCAAACATTACTACTCTTGGTTGTATATCCGAAGGATGCTGAATCATAACACAAGTACAATTACTCAACTATGTACATATCAGTATTTTCATAAAAGCCAGAAACTTGAAGCAACCTAGATGTTCCTCAACCAAAGAATGGATAACGAAAATGTGGTACATTTATACATTGGAGTGTTAGTCAGTTGTGAAAAAAAAAAACACCAATGACAATGATACCATGAAATTTGCAGGCATATGGACAGAACTAAAAAACAATATAACCTGAATAAGTAACCCCAGAAAGAAAAGCACAGTATATACTCACTCATAAGTAGCTACTAGATGTAAAGCAGAGGGTGACTAGATCACAATCCACAGCCCCAGAAAAGCTAGAACCTTCATTCAGTAAAAGTGTTTAACAAATCATATTGATTAAAAATACATTCTTTGTGGAAATAAAATTCATTAAGAAATATAGAAGAATAAAGAAATTTAACTCATATTGGTTGTAGATGATATGAACAGTGGAGCAACATACCAAAAGGAGTAAGAAATGTTTAGAAGACACAGAGATAGGAGGAAAACATGGTGCCTCTATGAGAAAGAGAGGAAGGAAAATTGGTAAGTGGCCACTGTGCCATGCCTGCACTTACTTTCCACCTCTCCCTTAAGATATAAGGTGCTTTATTATTTAAAACATAGCTAAAGCCTTGCCAGCCCCACTTTAGCCACTCCTTTTAATTTTTACCTATCCTATTTTTAACTTTTCTTATTGTGCTTTTTTGATATCATCAGGACATTTGTTAGGAAATCTAACTCATATTGGTTGTAGATGATCATAACCTTCATCCAGATTCAGTGCAGGCTCAGCATATGGTGCAAAGTTAGTGGATGGTGTAGGGGGAGGGAATGAGGTCAGAACCCTGAGAGGCCTAAGATGTAGAGATCATAGGCATAGGAAATATGTTATCAGGAATCGCTGTACTGTGTTTATGAAAATGTGCCTATTAGTTCTTTGGACATATTAAAATAAATGGCAGGATGTAGTGCAAAAAAACTGAATGAAAATTAAAATTATACATAGTTTAAATAATGAGCCAGCTTGTCAATGTTGTCATATTTATAATGACTTAATCTCCATAAATATATAGAGTTTCTCTGAGATTCAATGGGAAGAGTAGTATAATTTTTAGTCTCTAGCAGAACTTTATGGAAACGAGAGAAGCTCTACTTATGATCTGCAGGGATAGCATTAATTCAAGTACAGTTTTGCTCAGTACTTGGAGAAAAATGTAAAATGCCTCTTATATCAAAGAACCTGCAAAATATAAAAGCATAAGCAAGATGAAAAATAAGACAGTACAAATAATATGCTTTTATATTTTGCAGGTTCTTTGAAACTAGCTTGGTCTGGCCCCAAACTTAAAATCCTTGTGCCCCAGCCTATAAGTGAGTAGGATACCAATCACAATTCCCATCTGACAGAACTTGATATTTTGTGTAACAGTAATTTCCTTTGGGGAAGAGGCATTTTACATGCTCTCTAGAATGTCTATTACTGCTATTTAAAATGAATGTTATTATTCACTGTCATGAAAATAAAGGATGCGTCTAAGCTGAGCATAGTTCACATTCAAACAACACTATCTTATACTTAAGCCTTGTGTCATAAAGACAGAGAATTCATTAGATGGCTGCTGAATTCCTCCTCTATAGGAGAGTTGTTAAAGACAATGTGCTAAGCCAGCCAGTCACATTTTTGTTTACTGAATCTGACCCAGGGAGAGTACCAATCTTCTGGTGACTAATGTTTCAAGTTCTATCTAACTGTGATCTCAGAAACACATTAGAGAATAAACAGTGTGGGGCTGATTCTGTCTACAGGATAGAAAGTCATCTCTGATGAATCTGATATAAAGAAAAATTAATACAGACACAGAGCCAAGTTACTTTTACTCTGGGACTTTAAAGTCAGCTGTGTAGCTAGAGTGTATATAGCTAGAAGAAAGGGACAGGAACTAATCATGGATTAAAAAAAATAGAGACCAATCACACAGAATGCTTATATTCCATGGTTAAAATTTAATATTTCTTTCCAGAACCCCTGATTTTTACCATGTTACTTTTTTCGTTGTCCTTTCTTTATTGTTTTTATTGCACTATACATTTTCTCCACTACCCTTTCATCCTTTCCATTTCCCCTTCTATCCTCCTAATTTTTTAATGACTGAAAATTGACAATTGTATTTGAGAAATATTAACTGTTTAAAATATGGAATACAAATTGTATAAAAGTGAACTTAGTGACTACAGTCATATGTAGAAATTACTATTTAGTAATTTCAAAAGTCTAGATGAAATGAATGATTGTATGAACCATACATGAGAATGGCTACAATAGATAAATCCTTTGCTCCACTCAAAAAGCATTTGTAAAATGGCTCTATAATAGACATATCGGCAAAAGTCTGGACCTATAGAAATAAGTGGAAATAAACAAAAGCTTTGCTTTATATAATTTAGGAAGTTACTGAGGATTTTGTGCAATGAAGTAACACAATACAGCATATTTTTACATTATCCTAAATACTGCATTAGGTATAAAGAATCAAGTATGCAAGACAAAGAAGAATTAGGACTGTTTCGCCAAAGTAGGCAGAGTTGTCAGTGGCAGAGTGATGGAGGCTGTCATACTGAGGATTTATGATAGTTCCAAGTATGGGTAGTAAAACAATGTGTGAAAAAGGATGTTTGTTGCAGCTAAAGAAATATTCATGCCATGTGATAAACTGAATTATGGGACACTGTAAAAGTTATATTTTCTGAAAGAAGACAGTGAACTTCTTTTGAGTTTGAAGTTACAACACAGTGTTGAAGAACTGATATGGGGGAAATGATTAGTTTTTTATAAGTATATTTCTACTTAAAAGCTTTGGGGTAAGAAATACACATAAGTGTATATGAGCATTTGATATATACCTGACACTTCTGGCTATCTCTTAGGAGATTGTTATACTGTCAAATGGAAAAAAAATTAAAACTATTTATAAAGTTGTCTGAATTTGAAAAACAGGTCTATGAAGTATCACTAGAAAACCAGATATTAAAAACAATAACAGAAAAAAATAAAACCTAGTGAGGTATAAAGAGAGTCAGGCTATTGGTGACTTGAATATTCAAGGAAGAATGACTTGAGTTTTTACCTTGCTTGAACCCTATGTAGTAAAAAATAACAGAGAAGATTATAGTTTGACATGTTTCTACACAGAGACAAGAGCAAACATCATATCTAATGGAATATTGGGATATGAGGCAGAGAAAATGGCTACAGAGATGCACAGGGGAGTGGGGAGGAAGGAGTATGGCAGTAACACCTGACACTGAAGGAAATCAAGACTAGAGAGGGCTTATGTAGAATTTGGTGTGCCATCCATTAGCTCTTTCACATCTGCCAAGGTCAAGTGTGCTCACTACAACATTCTTAAGATATAGTTGTCCATATAGACATACTTTCTGCAAAATCTGTGAAATCCTAATACATAAAACAGTGCTTCTCAACCTTCCTAATGCTCTGATCCTTTATTCCATTTCCTCATGTTGTGGTGACCCTCAACCACAAAACTACTTCTGTTGCTACTTTATAACTGTAATTTTGCTACTACTTTGAATTGTAAAGTAATGTCTGATTTAGAGGATATCTGATATATGACCCCTGTGAAAGGGTTGATTTACCCTGAAAGAAGATGCAACCCATATTTTGAGAACCACTGCCTTAAAGGAAGTAATTATGAAGGAAAAACGCCCAGGTCTCAAACTATAACAAATGTTAGTGAGAAAACAGCATAATGGGAACCCTCATACTTGCTGATGGAAGATGCAATGGTATAGTCATCCTGGACAATATCCTGGAAGATGCTCAAATAATCACTTTCCAATTGATCTAGTAACTCAGCTTCTAGATCCATAACCATGGTCAGTAAAAATATTCATACAGAAATCCTGATGTGAGTGCTAACAGCATTAATTGACAGTAGCTTCAAGGAAGAAACAATACAAATCCTGGACAGACGAGTGGATTTAGAAAATGTGTTTATTTGTGGAACAGAATTATCACTATTATTGTTGTGGTTATTATTGATCTCCTACTACAAAATTGTGTCTCACTGTTTGGGTTTGTGAGTATATCAAAAATAGTAATACTGGTATATCTTCATTTGCTTGTTAGACATTTTTATCTTTGGAACGATATATAATTGAATGTTTTGCTTACTTTTGAAATTAAAACTTTGAGATTTGCATTATTGAGATGTATGTGTTTTTTGTACTCATTAATTCCAGTGCAAAGTCCTTTTCACAGTGATATTGTCTGCCAAGATTTTCTCTATAGACCTTTTTGGTTTTGCCTTTCTTACTATTATTAAAAAGGATCTGACTGTGACAGGTGGTACAGGACTCTTCCATGAGGCCTAAATATGTCTAAGTGCATTAGCATGCAAGTTCATTTCTATTTGTGGTAGTACTGAAATCATATGCATAAAAATAAGCTACATTAACAGTTATGTATTAACCAGCACTGGTCAGTTGCAGGGTTTTATCCTTTTTTTCATACTTTCTCACCTTGGCTCTGTGGTAAAAAAGGGGTATTGTACATGAACACTGAAGCAGGCTGCAAGTGCCCTTTCTTGGCCCTCCTTGTAATTATGTAGTTTTCAAACTCCAGTGGAAGGAGATGGAATTCATCACTGTCAGTGCTAAGAGTTTCCTCAATGAATGATGCCTTCCCTGTTTAGAATACTGTTTCCTAATTTTTGTTACTATTTAGTAAATAGACAGACTGCTCCAATGTCTCAAAAACTTAAGAGTAAGCGTGGTATCAACAATGGGTCAAATAGGGAATCAGCTAATATCCTCTACAAACTAAGGTGATTTGATAAAAATGTTATATATGAGGACATTGCCCTCTAAACAAGAGCATCCTAAGAAATACTTGTACCATCCACAAGGAAGAATGGCGCAAGCTCTACTTAGAAGTTCCTTCATTAGAGCTTCAAAGATAAAGACTTGAAAGTCTATACTCGTACAAATATACTCAGTCTGAGCTCAATCAAAAGAGTAGTTTGGCTTGGATTTCCATTGACTTGTTTCAGGAATGTATGCAAGTGACTTACCTATGTTTCCCAGTTTTTTTCTGTCATTGACAATAATGTTTCTTCTCCTTGACACAGCTAACTGAAAAACCAGATCTAGACAGTGAGATGTCTTTGTTCTCAAACCAGGAGTAGCCTAGTTTCCTTATTATTTGATTCTTAGTTCTTGACTCAGGCATTCTCAGCAGATTCCACTGATTCTACTGTAGCAAGACATTTTGAGCTGTGTTTTTCATATCTGAAATGCTGGATTACTTAAATTATTTAGAAACCATCTCAAATTAGTTAATATGATTTTATTATATCCTGTAAATTTTATCAATATACAAGCATTTGTGAACATAGAAAGATATCTCTGATTTGTGAACTGACCTTTAATCTATGAGACATTCTTCTGTTACCTCTCTGAATAGAAATCTGGTCAAGTAAAATTTTAATTGCACATAGTTTCTTTTTCAGTGGACCAGAGGTTTAAGCAACTGACATAACAGGTCAAACTGGAGCTGTGGAGTCTCTTTGCCTTCATCTTTTCCATGTTTTCTAGTGCTACAAAGATAACCCATGAGCAATAGAAAACTGTTCCTGAGGCACTTTATATAGTCTCTCTCTCTCTCTCTCTCTCTCTCTCTCTCTCTCTCTCTCTCTCTCTCTCTCCCCTCCATCTCCAACCCCATGTGTGTGTCTATGGAGTTCCCTTTCTTTGTGGTTCATTGACAGTTTATAATTTTTTTCATTTTTTTTCTTTTTTTATTGTTAAAAGAAAAAATTACATTTACTCCCCTTGTTCCTGGCTCTCCTGCACCCCACTACCCCACCGCCCCTCACCCTGCTTCCTTAAGGTGGGGCAGGATACCCTGCCCTATGGGAAGCTCAAAGCCCTGCGCCCTCATCTCAGTCTAAGAAGATGTGCATCCATATAGAATAAGTTCCCCAAAAGCCAATACAGGCAGAAGAGATAGGTCCCAGTGCCATTATCATTGGCTTCTCAATCAGTCCCCATTGGCAGTCACAATCAGAGAGTCCAGTTAGGACATATGCTCATTCAGTCTTGGTCCAGCTGGATTTGATGAGCTCCCAATATATCACGCACACTGTCTCTGTTGGTGGGCCAGTCCCTCACAGTCCTGACTTCCTTGTTCATCTTCTCCCTCCTTCTGCTCTTCCATTGGACCTTGGTAGCTCAGTCCCTTGTTCTGAAAGGCCTGATCTCCAAAATAT
>JAQHUG010000164.1:4593769-4607768 GCA_028555095.1 Dicrostonyx torquatus
CACACACACACACACACACACACGCACACATGCTTACATCTAGGTTCTACATATGGGAGAAGACTTACCCTATCTTTGTAAATCTGACTCATGTCACTTTAAATAATTAATCCCAGTTCTATCTAACTTATTACCGATGTCATGATTGTAGTTTTCCTTCTTTCTGAATAAAATTCTATTCTTCTGTTGCATTACATTTTCCTTGTCTCTCTGTTGATATACTTCTAGACTGATTATATTTCTTAGCGTTGATTGGAGAAATTCATAGACAAGGATGTCCAGCTCTGATTTAGACTGATCATGGGATGCACAGCTAATTTTTGAGGCCTCTCTTGATTTCCTTTTAACTATACCAGTTTACATTCCCATCATAGCATATGAGATTTCCTCTTTCTCTTGTCCTTACAAGCTTCCTTCTGTGATCACCGTGGGTTTTGCTTTCTTTTCAATATTTGGAATATTTCATTTCATTCTCTGCTCTGAAACAGATATGCAGAGAAATTTGATTATTGAGGATCTTCTCTATGAATATTTTTATTTATTTTTTGTTTTCAAAACTGTATCCTATGTGACTTTTGAGAATTTAATTATTTTAATTAAATTATGACTTGATTAATGAATATATTTTATCATAATTGTACTTGGTTAGATAATCCATGTTTATGTGTATGATATCTGATATTACACGTGATATATAATTTAAGAAACACATTACATAAAAAGATGTATTATTTCTGACATACCTGCCTCATTTTTCATCCTGTCCTGTAGGTTTAACATGCTTCCCATGTTTCCCATTATGTAACCCAATCATTGTGTTCTGGAACTCTAGTGTGTTTGGCTCTATTAATAGATTCTGTCTTCACAGAACTTCTAATTTTCTATGCAGTTTTTTTTTCTCATTTTAAATTGTCTGTGTTTTCTTGTACATTACCCAAGTTTTCAAAGTTGTTACATTAAATTGCTTGAAGTTTTATTTCTTTGGGATCTCTTACAGGTGCTTTATTCTCATTATCCTACCCCTTGTCTCTTTCCGTTCTTCCTTCCTTCTATTGTGGTATTTGGTTTTCTGTCCTTTGAAGAAGTACTACTTCTACTTTTAGAATATATAGACTAATTTCAGCAGGGACTGATTTTCAAAAGTTGACCAATCCAGGGACTTGAATGGGGCCTTCCGGCAAATTACTGCTCTAATCCTCCAGCAGGTGACCCATACCTGAGTTAGCAAATTGGTAGAAAATTTCTCTGTTACAATAGCTCCCAATGTGGGACTGTGAGCACTAGCCCGTTGTCCAAATCTTTGGAATGAACTTCAAGCATGAGTCAATTGTTCCAACCTGTTTCTTTGTCTGCTTGGCTTGTTTTTCTAAATGACGGAAGACCTCGGATGGATCCTAACAGGCCACGATAATGAATGATTCCACACTCCACATGCTTGAGGCAATTCTAACCTGAGTGTTGACCCTAAACATGTCAATATTAGAATTTCCCTACAAAGGGCCTGAAGGCTAGGTTTATGAGGAAGACTTGACGAGTTTGTAGGGTCTTCTTGATACAGAATCAGGTTTGCTTATATGGCATTTGTCTGCATTTTGCATTCAAAGTAACAGCTGTGATCCTTAGAATGTTGGGAGCACCCCAGTGTTGTACTCTTATGGGGGCAGTTCTGAACCCGAAGTCTTGGAAACTTTAGGTACCCTAAAGCCTCTTACTGTGGAGACACTCCTGGATTTCCTTACGTCCTGTCACTATGTTAAGCTTAGAGCCTGCACACATAAAACAGTTCAAGCAGCACAAACAATATGTTACCTAGACTGGGTCTGAAGGACCTAGTCCAATGATAGATGTCTTTTATACTTTTGCTTAAGAAGGTCAGAATTTATATGTGAATTCATGGAAGTCTGTTAAAAATAAATAGCTAAAATATACCGTACCAAGAAACAAACACAAGAAAGCTTGAAGAGGTATTGATAACATTAACTGTTCCTGAAGACATTTATAAAAAAGGGATTAGCTTGTAAGAAAGATAAAAAAGGAAAACTTCATGCATTGTGATATAAGGGTACAGAAATAATGATGACCTTAAACATCCAGATAATACAGTCACAAAAAACTTATACTCTATAAAATCTAGTGAGACTGATAAATTGTTCATATACTCAGGCTTTTGAAATATCATATTAATCTACTAGGAATGCATTCTCTCTTCAAATTTCAGTAGAATTTAATAGTGGAAAATATACATGGCTGTAAACTAGGTCTATATTATATTTGGTAGATATAAATATTCTGTATTACATTTTCTATTAAAAAATACTAGAAGACAAGGTAATATAATATTTTAGAAAGTACATATAAATAAAATTAACACACATTTAAACAATGAGTCAAAGTTAAATCTCTTGACTTTATAAAGTGTTTTGAAATGAATGACAAAACACATACATACACACCCATATCAAAACTCACTGGGTAGTGGAAATAAGGAGTACAAATATAAGGAATTCAAATGATACACCCACACAGTGACCTAAAGATATGTATTAAGAATCCAGGAACAAAAAGTAAAGTGAACTGAAATAGGTGGGAGGAAGAATATAATAAAGATAAAGCCAGAAATCAATGAGGCAGAAGCAGATGGATTTAGTGAAGCCAAAATGGGTTAGTTAAAAAAGAACCAACAAAATTTGCACTTCACTCAGAAAAACTGACCAAACAATAAAGGGGGAAGACATAAATCAATAATATCATAAATAAAAGAACAAGGTTATCACAACAGGGAGAATGCCTCTAATATCCTTGTAAAAAATAGTTTAGACTTCAAGGGGAGGGTATTTTTAGGTATGTTGAATTTTTGTTTAGCATCCAGTTTGTCATATTGTTGGCTATATCAACTGTTTTTTTTCATTAATTTAAAAAAATATTATTGCCTATTAAGCCTATTAAGGCAACCAAGTAGTCTTTGTATTCCAAAGGTTTATTATCAACTTTCCTTATGAAAGGGTATTCAATTCATTTGTTAATTCACTTATTATCTCATAACTTTCAGACATTCACCTTAAAATAATTGCTTGCTTATTGCTAAACTTCATGTCCATGCAATTTCATTTTTAAACTCAATATTAATGATACCTATGTAGAAGCAATAACTTTACTAAAATACAATATAAACTATCAGATGGTCTCATGTCATCCTTGGTAGCTGCTAAGTAATGTTGGTAAAGCTAAGATGTATCCAAAGCTCTAACAAATCCACTCCTCCTCTTTCCCATCTATGCAGGCTGTGATTACCTCTGGGAAATAACTATGATTTTATGTATTTATTTTGTGACAGGATAGACAACCATTCCTCAGCTAGTCTGTGCTTGAATCTGTAACAATCCTCTTTTCTACTTCCTTAAATTACTGCATCCGCCTCCATGCCTTTTGCGTAGACTTTGATTCATGCTTGCTAATTTAAAATTAAAATATTATTGAAAAATATTAATGTTGTAAGTCCATGGAAAATTGGATCAATAGAATAATTTTAATTTGAGCATGGCTAAAATTAATGTCTAGAGAGTTGTTCTACTCTGCCTTCTGATTTCAAAATCATGGATTTTTACATGGCAGTCAAATATGTTATTAAGCTTGGTATTGTCTTTATTATATAGCAAAATGTAACTCCTCTTTGCCTACTTATGCCACCTACAGAAAAACCATGCTAAACATACCTGAAGAGTAGAAAACTCAAAAGAACAAGGCTCAGCTAATTATGCTTCGTTTTTTCTTTTTAGATAAAACTTTGTTACCTGAGCCACAACTCAGTAGATCAATGATTCATGTAACTGTCTATAATTATGATTGCCTTCCCATTAGAAAAGAGAATGTCACACTTTGTGAACCTATTCCAAATGTGTTCATACATGCTGAGCTATACAACTCTGATTATATCTGAAAACTGACTGTGTCACTTAAACTTGCTTAAATGTGTATGTTTGATTTAAATACTTCAGTATGAAAATGGTGAAGACAATAACTTTTCAAATCCAGGATATGCAGAATTATGATTGAGAAGTCTCTTTCTTACCCCCACGGTGCTATTTTCATTTGCATTTAAACCAAAATTGTTGGAAGTGGTATAATTTTCTTGTGATGTTTATTAGAAGTAGCTTCCTCATTTGTATAAAATTGTTTCTTACCTAGATAAAAATGTTTTTAGTGGAGTTAAGGTTTCATTGACCAAATCATGCATTGTTTGCATTAAAATATGTTTGTGGTTATTATTGTAACTGAAGCTGAGATCAGAGGTTCTGGAAATTATTAAAAAATAAGTGGATAAGAGGATGCATAGGAAACTTGTTTTCTGATATTCTTTTGAGCTGTGTAAGGTATCTGGATACATCCAGTACAGAATTAGATGATAACCATGTTGCAGGTAATAGTCATTTAATTTCTGTGCCAACTATTTTGGTAAATGTTTTGACAAATATAATCCCCAAAAGTATGGGTACTGTTTTTATTTATTAGACCTGTAATTCATAAATGTGTTTCCAGAACTCCCAAGCTTCATATTCTATATTCCTAATGATTTCAGTAACTCTTAGGGTGTACATTCAGTATCATTATCAAATTAATTATTGGTCTCCTAAGAATCTAGATTTCTTACTTACATATCAGGCATAACTATTGAGGAAGTATTTACCAAAAAACTAAGTGATTTAATAAGTAGGAGGGTCCTAGAAAATGAGGTATGGAATAAAAGGCATAAAGTCAAACTTTGGAGAACTTGCTAGATAAAACTAAGGAATGAATGCAAGGACCATTTTCATTTGAGCATGGATGCACAAGACAATCATTCGGGGAGTTGTTAAAACATATGTGAGTCTGGGCTGTACCAAAGACCCATTAAGTCTGGGCCCTTCCAATTTGTACTTTTAAAATGTTCCCATGATAGTACCAATGAGAAGCTAGTTATATGTGATCAAATGAAAAGAATTTGTGAGTCTTATGAGTTAGTTTAGACTGAATGTTTATGCTGTTTGATGAACTATTTTATCTTCTAATCAAATGGTCTCTCTTTTTAAATCTAAGATTTATTATTTTGATGGTATTCATAACTTTTCTTCTTCTGTGGAAACAAAAGCAAAGCCTCTTTCCCAACATGATACATATGCTGGTTTATATTCAGAAGTCAACACATCTTTAAAGTATGCAGGTTGATTTAATTCAGCTGTTTTTTTTTTTCTATTATCCCAATGTGTCTTTGCAGCTGTCCTTTCTTTCTTATTAGCATTTAGAAAATTTAAAGTTAATGAAGCATTGTGTAATCTATCTTTTGGGGTTCATTATTATCCCTTTTGTTTATTCAGTATATATTTTAGAGTTTGATTAGATCTTTCTAAAATTGCTTGCTTTATTATATTGTATAGTATATCTGTAGTATGCTTTATGCTGTAATATGCAAAAAACTGTAAAATTTTATCAGACATTACAAATTTATTTCAGAGAAGATGATGATCATAGAAGAAACTCTATATTGAGTTTGCTGTCTATGTGAAAACTTGTAACCCCTGAGCAAGAAACTGCTCTTGCCTCAAATGCTGGCAGCATGCTGTTAAAGCTGGACCAGCGAGTCAAAATGAAAGCAACTACCAACCTTTGCCAAGATGAGGTAGGAGAGTCTTTCAAAATACTATTCTTCTCAGAAATGTCTGTCATATATACCAGACCCATAGGCCAAAATTGGATTTTCAATGTTACAGAAAAACCTGGGGTGATTGTCCAGGCAGCCATGTGTCCCTTCCAGTAGGTAATATTTCACTCTTCTGGGATCTTTAATGGAGTTAAAGAGTAAATATTAGACTTAAAGGTTTTCTTAGTTATGATGAAAAAGCTAAAATGGATATAAAACTTTTGACTCACAACGATGGGCTGGATAATGGAATATTTTCTCTGATTTGCCCAAAGAAAATGGACTGGATATTATAAGTGTAATTTATTAACTATTTTGTTTTATATAATTTTANAGAGGCAGGCAGATCTCTGTGAGTTCAAGGCCAGCCTGGTCTACAAGAGTTAGCTCCATGACAGGCTCCAAAGCTACACAAAAAAAGAGAGTGCCTGTCGCTATTCAAGAGGACCTGAGTTTGGTTCGTAGCAAGATTGACATAGCTCAAAGCTGCATGAAACTTCAGATCTGAGGGATCTGGGATCTGATGCTCTCTTTTTGCCTCTGTAGGCTTGAGGGGAATCTTTTAGATCAATTATCATTTCCTTCAGCCAACACAGAATTCAGTCACTGTACGCATACCGGTGACTTTATTTTAGTGGATGTTTCCTGACCAGCAATTTCTGCAGACTGCCTTTTCAGAGATGTATTGGGTATATAGAAAAATATTCCACATGTTGTTGATCCACAGCGGATTTCTGATAATGAGCACTGGAATGTATTTTCACCTTTTCTTTTGTATCTTGAATTTTTGAAAACTGTCCTTTTTCTGTGAGTCTTCTTACTGACACGTGCTTAAGCACCCAGAGATTTTTCATACTGGACAGTCTCTAATCCATAGCCATTCTTTCCAATTATACAGTAGCTGAGCTAGTAAATTAGTTGAAAGATAGATGGAAAATAGATTGATGATTCTCATGTTCAAATGTTTATTCTTTTCTATTTAAATTGAATATAAAACTAACAAAGTCAATATTTCTACTGAGCAACTAATATAACACAACGAACTTCCTACTAACTGAAATAAAAGTAATTTATATTATTATGAAACTCTAATTTTTACACTAAATTATTTTTGGCATAAATTGTTATTTAGCTTTAGCCTAGACAAAGGGGAAAATGGATATTTGATGAGATTTAATGATGGTGTCATATTTCATGTTGAATAAGGCTGTAGAATTGACACAAGTTCTGTGTACATTTGTTAGTATTGTCATAAGAATGTTATAACCTCAATGTACAAAACAACATTTTCAGCAAAAATATGACATGTTCTTTAAGAGTAAAGAATAATATTTTGGAAATTTTTTTATTTTAAATTGCTATTTTATTAAATTCTTGTGTTGAAGAACACAGCTCTCTTTAAATTTGAGAGAATTTGTGTAATTGTAAGAAATTACTAGGTTGTTATCTGATAGTCTGAGATAGTAGTTTCACCTTTGTGAATTAATACCTATAGATATGTATTCACATGTATATAAAATATACATGAATATATATTCATATGTGCATAAATACACACAAATATATATATATACATATACAAATTCATGTATGTTTTCTGGTCCTTTAGTACAGTATTTACTATTATATATTATACATAATAACTAATTTAATATTGGCAACATGCCAGCATAGGTACCCAACCATACAACTACCAATCATGCCTCGAAGGTTAAATAGATGTATTATGAATTAATGTTTACAAAAATACATACAAATTAAATGTAAAGTGAGATAAAAATATTAAAAATTAATATATTATTGCAATAATATATAGTTCATTAGCACAAATTATCTACATAATTATATGCATTTCTATGAATTGTCAATAATTATATCACGCAACACTGTAACGAGCAGGCAGTTAAAAATATTCTTTGACCTATTTTGCCATAGCTTAACAAATGTGTCCCTTGTGATTAATTTGGCATATACTTTTGTCCGTAATTTCTGGATAGAACCACATTAGAACTTAGGAATAGCTAACACTCTTTCTGTATGTGGGTGTCAGCCTCATGGTTCACTCACTCTTAAAGTTGCCTATGCTGTGTGAATATGGACAATGGCGTTTCTATATTATGATATAATGAATAGTTAAAATTTATTGTAACCTCTAAAACCTTTGCTAATTTAATCTACATTCAATATGTATTTACTGATACTGTAGCTGACACCTAAACCCCATTCCTCTAGTACTAAAGTGAGCTTTCTGTTTACATTTCGTTTTCATAATGCCTGTCCTTCTTGTTGAATATCCAAGTATGTTCCAGTTTTATTCTAAATAGTACCTTTCGTTCAGCACACATGTGAAGAACTTTCTCAGATTATAATTATTCATACTTATATTATCGTGTCATGATCATAATAGGTAATGACTATAATAGATGATTAACCCATTTCCATTTCAAATTACTCTGTCTCCATATGTTACCTCTTTTAGTCACTAAAACTACTTTCCTTTTGACAGAGCAGTGACCGATCTGCACATTTTAATCTTACTCTCAGAAATAGAGTATGTGAGATGGGACATTCCTCAACATAAATGGGAGGAATGTATTCTCACAGCTTTTTATGGTTATCGTTTCAGGAGAAATAGTTGTGCAACTGTTTCATTTAGAGCCATGTTGTTAGTTTTTACAATTATATACTAATTAGCTAAGTCATCTATATCACTCTGCCAAATACACATCAAGACAGCTTATTATCAAGAGAAATGCAATTTTTAGGTCTTGCTTCTATTGCTGTTTTTGTAGGAAATGATTTCAGATTTACATGATTGTAAATAGAATGTTGTCCCTAAGGTCTCATTGTGGGATGATGCTGCATGTGCGAGTGTCCCTCATCTCCTACTACTTCTATTAAAGATATGCCACTCTGTCAGACATTTCTTCAGGCTGACAGTAGGCATCTCTTGAAGAAACATCTTTCTCAAGCATCCGTTTATTGCCTGTACTCATTGTGTAGGACATGAATACGATTATTGTTTCTGTTCATCTTATGTTTGTCAGTCATTTGGTGAAGCTTATGGTTGTAGTTTTGACAACTTTAGGAGATACAATTTAGTAACCAACTATAATTCTTGTGGCTCATACTATCTTTCTGCCCCTACTTGCACAATATTTCCTGACCCTTAAGTATTGGAGTTGTTATGGAGATATAGCTATTGGGATTGGGCTCTATATAACTAGAGTTAATCTATAACTCAAGATTTTGGTTGGTTGTGGTTTTCTCTAATGATCTCTGTTATGAAGACGTTTTCTTGATGGGGATGAGAACTACACATATCTGTGGGTATAAGAATATGTGTTTGTTGTGTAGTTATGGATTGTGCTAATTTAGAATGCAAGTAGTTAAAATGTTCTGCAAGGTCCATTAATGACTTCATTATCCCTGAGGTTTTGGTTAGATTTACAGTAACAGGCATACTTTTACTCTTCTTGAGCAGATCTCTGGGTGAGATTAGCTTTTGTCTTTTTAAAGATGTCACTATTTCAGAAAAATAAGAATTGCTAAATGGGTTATATATAGTCTGGAAAGAAATTTATCATTTATGTGACATTTAAAATTCATGTTCATATGTATACACAATGGAGTTTTTTTGTTTTTTTTTTTTTTGAGGCAGGGTTTCTCTGTGGCTTTGGAGCCTGTCCTGGAACTAGCTCTTGCAGACCAGGTTGGTCTCGAACTCACAGAGATCCGCCTGCCTCTGCCTCCTGAGTGCTAGGATTAAAGGCTTGAGCCACCACCGCCTGGCATTCAATGGAGTTTAAAAAAAAAAAAAAAAGCATTTATTCAGTCATCTTTTGATGAACACCTAGGCTGATTCCATAACTGGGTTAATGTTAACAGTGCTACAATAAACTAAACAGGGTTATGCAAATATGTCTGAAACATGTTGAGTTAGAGTCCTCCAGAAAAAATATCCACACGTAGTGTAGCTAAGCAATAAAATAGTTCTTCTTTTAGCTTTCTGAGGAGCCTACATAATGATTTATACGGTGGCAAGAACAATTTATATTTGTGCCAGCAGTGTCTGATATTTTCCTTTATGGCCATATCCTCTAGTATTTCTTAATTTTTTCATTTAATAAATTTTCTATGTTTAAGAGTTAAAAAATTAATTCATGTTTATTTTTCCTTTTACCATTTTCATTAAATTCTAATGATATCGTATAATTTTAATGTTACTTAAAATATTCTGTATCCTTATGCATCATGGGAATTACAGTCAAAATGACATTGAGATTATGCTGTTCTTTCTTCAGAATGCTTATTGTCAAAAATAGAGACAACAAATGCTCACAAGGCTGTGGAGAGTGAGCATACTGTGTATTCCGTAGAAAAATGAGTTAATATTGTCGCTTTGGAATCAAGGTAAAGATTCCTCAAAAATTCAAAATATGACCTTGATCTAGCCATTAATAAATAAATTATGTTTTAGAATCACCCATGTTTTCAGCCACAAAGACAAAAGAGATCTTCTTGTGAGTGTGCTGGGATCCTGTGGCTTGCTTAAAGGCTTTGTCAGATCTCAGACACTCTGTGTTTGCATTAAGCATGTGTATTAACACACATGGGTTGTGTAACAGGTTTATTTTGTAGGGCTAGCTTTTCTCTTCAGTCTGTTTTAGGCTTTGCTCCACATATACTGAGCTATTCTGGCTTTTTGTGATGTTCTCTTTGATATTCCCCTACTAGAGAGTTAGCTGTCTGTTCCTATGTGTAGCTGCTGTTCAGCCAAGGCTCAAAATCAAGGGGGAATGAGCAGAAAATTGGAAACACACCTGTCATTTGTTGTTTTGTGGTGAGTTCTGTGGTACATTCAATTTGCTTTCTTTTTCAGGATCTCCAAGCAGCCTTTTGTCTATTTATTTTTATTATTTATCCAAATTTTGGATAGGAGATGTGAGTCCTGTAGGTTTGTGCTGCCATGGGCTGTAGCAGCTTTCTCACATGGTATATTACTAAAAGGTATATATCCCCTTTCTACAGTGAGATATTGTGAGAGTTGCCATTGGAACCATGAAACCCAGTGTCTATAATACTCTGTAAGGTGTATTTGATTAGACTTGGCATGGTGTATGTCATAGTACTATATTCAGCACTGACCTGAATCCACATAGTTAATTAACTGGAACTGATCAAGTTAGTGTGCTCATGGCTGCCCAGCTGCTTGGCAGAGTGTAAGGTGGGGAAATCAACTTTTGTGTTTGCAATTTTGGACTACCAATATTTATTATTTTTGAATTTGAGCAGCTGCTATTTCTCCTGAAGAAACAGGAGAATAGATTGGACAAACACATCTATCTTAAAAAGCTGAAGGATTTAAACAAGAAGAAAGTCTCTGTTAAAGTAAACATTTATAAACAGGTTTAATACCGTACGCTTTCAGAAATATTTTCATCTTGATTATCTCTTTGATTAAAAGACTGTTTCAGTCAAATTAGCATTCTATTTAGTAGCTTATTAGCAAGAGAAATAGAAGTAGTTATTAAAATAGCATATGATTTTTGAATAGTGCCTCTGGTGGTTTAATGCAGAAGAATGATTAGATTTCATAAAATCTACTTTCTAGTTCACTTGCTGCTGATGGTGATCTGGCATCCGATCTATAGATCCTGTTGTTAAACCCTGTGAGCCAGCAAAATATTTTAAAACACACAGCAGTCATAGTCAGCAGTAATTGAATTATTCATGTTCATTTCCAGGCTGAAGAAGGGGAGAAAATGATGACATCAATAAATGCAGGAAATGGTTCTATTTGAGTCGTTCGCTGAAGATCATGCTGGGAGTCTTGTAGCAGGTTTCTCACAAAGTCTCTCTTATTTATACTTTATAATCTCTGTGCTGGGCAAGTGAGCTTGGAATTGATTTTAGCTTAATGTTGTAATCCATGCATTTCTCACTGGGAAAACTTCCATCTTCACCCCTTTTCAGTATCTTCAGGTGCATGACCTAAAACTCCCATGGAGAAAAATTTATAATTTGTATAAAAAATACCTAGAATGCTTTGGTGAAATTAGAGTGTTACCTTTTTTCTGTGAAATAATGTTATTTTCACCACAGACTATTTAGCATATGGCCAGTTTAACAATCACAAATAAAGTCATATCTATGGTGACTTGTATGTTTTTAAAATTTGAAACATTCTTATTTCCTGGGATAGCTAATCATTTATGTCATAATACTTCAATAAAACAAACAAAAAACTATCAGCAACTGTCTTTCCTTTCATAGAAAATTAACCAAGTCTTTATTCTACTCTGTCTGTTTTCTAGCCATGGCTTTTAAAAAATTTGTTGTCATAGTTGGTCTGTGTCAAGTGGAAGTCCAAGTCCCAGGTGTTCCTTTCGGGGCTCTGAGGGAGAAATGCCACAATTCTTTTCCAGCACCCACTGAAGTGTTGGCTATGAGGGACATGGTTTGCTAAGTGGATGCATCGCCCTAGACCCTGCAGTCACCTTCAGGTGGTGTTCTCCTTATGCGTAATCTTCATGTGCACAGTTTCTCTTGAGATGCTGTTTATCCTGGCCAGAGTTCCATATCATGACCACTGTAAAGAGATGATACTGTATTATATACTCACTTTTGGAAGTTGTGGGGATTAGGACTTTTATAAATTTTTCCCTCTCTAGGAAAGTGTAACTTTATCTTTAATGATAATTATATTCTAAAATTGTACTCTAAATAAAAACATGAGATGAGACATTTATTCCTTAATAATTTCCATGCTATTGCATCATCATGAAATTTCTAAGACTACAATAATCAATTAATAATATTTAATTCTTGTTATTTTTTAAAAATAAATAAAACTTCTAAGAATTTAAGAAAATAAATTATGTAGTATCATAAGGCTGGGTTGCAATATGGCAATGATTTATTTTCTCTTTTTTCTAGACAATAAATATTTCTGAATAAACCAGGAAAACAGACTCTGGTTGAATTAATTAAGAATTAAATGTTTCCTTTGAAAAATAGAAAAACAGATTTCTCAGAAATTTTCTTTTTATTCTGATGAAACCTTGATATTTTGAATGGGTGAGATTATTCACTAACACAGTCTCTTTAAACTGAAATCATTAAAAGGGATCAATGAAATGGATGCATTGCAAACAGTAAAACACATGGCCAGAAAGTCAGATATTTGCTGTGGTTTGAGCCAACTGCTATTCTTATTCTCACTATCAAATGTGATGTGGTAAAGAATGGCTGAAAGGTCTGTGGCTCTGTACAGTGTGGCTTATTGGGAACCTCACAGGAAAAGATGGAGCTTGTGAGGGAATCTCAACAATATGACAGTTTTAGGATGCTGAGCAGGTCAGTTTCAGGAGAAGGAGTTAGAATGGAACTGCTGATCATATGTGAGTTCTATCTTTAGCTTTTTTAGAAACCACCACATTGTTTTCTTTGGTGCCTTAATAGATTTGTATCCCCAACGGTAGTGTAGAGGAGTTTGCCCTTACCCACATTTTAAACAGGGTATTTTTCATTAACACCACATTTTAACCATATGTACAATTCCACTTTTATACTTCTGCTTTCCTTGCATTTTTGTTTTATTTTACTCATGTTGAAAATTATCCCTAGTAAATGATTTGCTCTTTTCTAAATGGTTACAGATAGTTATGGTAAATATTTTACCATTTTAACTTTTGTAATAGTTAAAGGAACTTGCATAAAATCCCTGTGATAGCAGATTATTCTTATTTGAATATATTACCATTTTTCAGTCATCTCATTTTTTTATATAGTCAAATTGTTAATTATCCATGTTTGTATTTCAGGAAGTAGTTTTTGCATTTCCTGGATGAGAGATTGCTATAGCTCGCTCAGCAAATTTCTTCCCCAAATCTCTCTCTTTTTTCACAATGAAAAAATGTTTTATATTTCAATATTTTACTGTGTTAATATATAAGGTAATCATTTTGATATGAGTATTTGCCCATATACATTACTTTACTTCAGCCTCAAATACCCGCTTTCCACCTCCCTCCCTATTTCCACTGAACCTCCCCTTGCAATCTTCCTCTTCTTGAATCTTTCTCCCTTCTGCTCTCCTACTGATGTATAACTTTTCCCAGCTCTCCTTTTTGACTAAAAATCTAGTCTTACCTTCTCAAGATCACCTTTCTACTACCCCATCTCTCTCTCTCTCTCTCTCAATCTTCCTCTTCTTGAATCTTTCTCCCTTCTGCTCTCCTACTGATGTATAACTTTTCCCAGCTCTCCTTTTTGACTAAAAATCTAGTCTTACCTTCTCAAGATCACCTTTCTACTACCCCA
>JAQHUG010000164.1:4627912-4644160 GCA_028555095.1 Dicrostonyx torquatus
CTACTTCCCACTTTCTCTTCTATGAGGTTCAGTGTAGTCGGATTTATATTGAGGTCTTTAATCCATTTAGACTTGAGTTTTGTGCATGGTGATAGACAAGGATTTCTGTCATTTCCTCAATACCCTTTACTCTTTCATCCCTTCCATGCCCTGTTTTAATCTTATTCTAATTCATAGCCTCTTTTTCTATGATAACTGATGTTACATATATAGCAGATAAATACATAACTATGTAAATGTAAGCTGCTGAATCTGGTAAGAGCTGCTTGTGTCTGCATGACTTCAGTGATAACCACTTGGTGTTATATAAATAGTCATGGTCTCATCCCTCAGGAGGATAGTTCTTCCTCTTGGCAGTGGTTATTTGCCTGTAGTTCTTTGTCTAGGTGAAGAGTGCTGTAAAATTTCCCCTTTCATATTATTACTCATATCAGTATTTTCGTTTTATGGGTTTTGATTAGGCAGCCACATTGTGGTAGCATAGCCCCAAGTCTTTGGTGTGAGCAAGTAACATTGAAAAGTCACAGAAAGTAGGAAAACAAAAAAGGACCTGGGTAACGGGTTATAGAGGGGGATAGCAGGATACAACTTATATGAAGGTGGGATGGAAGATGTAGAGAGGGGACTTTAACTGGGAAGAGGAGCAGGAAGTAACACAGAAGATGTAGGAAAATGGGATAAATAGTAGCATGCTTGATAAATTCTTAGAAAACAATTATTTTTTATTACCTAAAATTACATGAAATATGTGTAAGTATGTATGTATATATAAGTTTTTGCCACTAGGGCTGACAATGTTTCCCCAAGAATTGCAGACCACTAACTAAAACTCAGTACCAGGCATGAAAAACCTGTTTCTGCAATGTTGGTAAAGGGAGTCTAAGGGGGTCTCCCCAAAAATATAGGATATAGCTGTTGCTTTTAGTTAACTCCCAGAGGTTGAAGAAAGTCCTTAATGCTTAAGATACCATATAAATTCAAACACAGAACTCAAGATTCGAACTGGATTCCTCTGAAAATCTCCTCTATGAGGACTTTTCATATTACTAGAACTTGATAAACCATTTATCAAATGGGTAAAGCAATCATCAGTTCTACCCAGCTATAAAGCCTATGAATCACAGGAATGACTAGCCCTGCAAGACACTGCTAAAAGTGCAATAATGGCATTCAAACCTAGGGGGCAAGCTACAGCTCTCGAGGCCTGATCCATAGAAAGCAAATCATGCCTGGTGCTATAAATCTATCCAACTACCAGGGATGATGAGGCCAGGGATCTTAGAGGTGAACCTCCTCTCATCACTTCACCAAAGCAGGATAATTCCTGACTCCAATCTAAACATTTACTCTTACATTACAGTGAAGTTCTTGCTCCATCACAGAAACTTCCCTTTGCAGGAGACAGAGTCATCACAAAAAAAAAATCTTCTTCTACAGTTTTCATTGATAACGATGATACTGAATGCAAGAATGAAAATTTTATATGATTTTAAAATTATAATTTTTATAAACAATCACAATGTATTTTTATAGAAAAATCAGCTAATATGTTTTGAAGTTTCTCATAGGCCAAACCTTGTTAAGAACAATCTTCCTATTGTACATTTGACATGTAGATATATTTTCATTATATACATAAATTTTCAGGAAATGTTCAATTTAAATATTTACATTGAACAGTATTTATATTTTTAATTCTAGAATGAAAAAACTTTCTTCAATATTCATAAGCCATGCATAATTTTATAAGTCATCTTTTGCATCTTGTAAATCAAATGTATAAATTTGTTACTTCTTATATGATGGCTCAGAACATAATGTACATGTTGTGTATATTTTATTTTCACATATAGTTAGTGATGAAACAGTTTTAGCATTATTATTAGCATCTATATAGAAATAGACATGTTTATGTTAAACACCTAAATAGTATAATGTCATTTCTTTATTTATCCATGTTTATATTGGAAATTTTTGGTTTTGGTTTGCTTAGCTAGATTGTGTCTATAGCATGGGAATTCTTTTCTTCAAAACATAAATGTCATTTCCATTAGGAACTCACAGTGTAATTTCAGTTGTACTATAATGTACGAAAAATACTTTCCTGAAATAGAACTTCCTTACATACTGAAAAATACCTTTAGATTGTAGTTCATTTTGTCTAGAATGCAGCGTATATTTCAAAAATAGCATGATTATTGTGGATTTTATGATAGAACTGCTAGGAAAGTATCAGATGGTTGAGAACAGACAGAATTTCAGTCTCAATTTTTAAAGTAATTTTGGGGTTGGGAATAAATAAGATTATAGATAGATCCATGTAGCAAAAGTATTTGTGTACTCATCATGAAACAAAGATAAAGAATGAAACTTCATTATATTTCAGTTTATTTGTATTTTTATTTGATGTTGTTTCCTGAGGAGGGATTCATCACTACAATTTTGGGTATGATTATAGATGATTTTTATTAGTTGCTACAACAATCGCTGTCACTAAGGATAAATTATATTACTTCTGGTTCATAAAATTGAGTGGTTTTCTTGCTCCAGGCATTTTTTTTATTTAAAAAATTGTTTTCTCGTCTATTATATCCTGACTCAGGCTTCCTATTCCTTCTTTCCTCTCAGTCTCTCATCTTTCTTTTTCCCATCTTCCACAGACCACTCCTCCTCACTTCTTCCCTTCACAAAAGAGCAGGCCTCCCAGGGATCCCAACCCAATACTGCACAACAAGGTTCCATAAGACTAGGCACAAACCCTCATATCAAGTCCCCAGTCACCTTTTAAATAAAGTGGTAGTTTTTTATTTTGTTTTTTGTTTGTTGTTGTCTGTTTTGTTTTTATCAGCAGTTAAACTGGATGTAAATGCATACTCAGGAATTGATGAAACTTTAACCAGTGGTTTTGTGTTAGTTTTGTCTGAGAGATGTGAGTAAATTTCAACTCCCCACGGATAATGCAGCAACTCATGGACCAGAGAAATGAGTTTATCCAAGTTAAGCTGGGTGAACCAGTGAGTATATTGGAGTCCCTTAGAGTGAATTTATTAAAGTGAGTATATTGAGTTCCTTATAGGGTTATGGTAACTCAAAGGAAGCCACATCCCTGTCCAGAGTGTTATCACAACAATAATTATTATTCCAAACATTTTATATTTTTTTGGCAGGGGAGTGGATAGTCTTAGGAATCTATTAAATTTCTGAATGTCTTTCTTTTTTTTGTATTTTTAAAAATTTTAAGCAATCTTTTCTCATTTTACATACCAAAGTTCCCTCTCCCTCCCCTCCTCACATTACCCCTACCTTCTACCTAATCCACCTCCTTTTAGGGAGGGTGAGGCTTCTTGAGGGTTTTCTGTTTCATTTACTTCTTACACTTTTAAATTTGGTGATCTTTCTGAGTCTTTAGAACCTTCCAACTCCTCCCAAAAGAAAATGCTTCAATTTATGTGAAATAACTACATGATATGGTATAATAAAGAAAGAAGTTTATACTAGTCTTCATGGTCATATCACCTTGGATATGCCCTGATCTAACATGAACTTTGTGTAGTTAAATATTTGAAAACAAATATGTAGTTCTTTGAATTCTGAGAGTAGGAGTATTTTCCAGAGTAGAACATATGAATTGGTTAACTAACAATATGTGATAATCACTGAAAATGTACAAATGAGTAATATTATGTAGACAGAGAAGTATGTATTTACGTATTCAGGAACACACACACAGTCATTTATATATGCAAGTCATATAATTGCATACATGTAATGATTAATGCTATTGATGTAAGAAAGCCATGAATTTCAAAAAGAGCAAAGAGGAGAACATGGGAAAGTTAGAGGGACAAAGGGAAGAGGGGAATGAGGTAATATGTAACCTCAAAAATATAAAAGAAATTTTAAAAATCTTCTCATAATGAGTATCTAATCCTTGGTTTGGTTTGCTCTCTCGGCATTAAACATTACAAACACATGCAATATTAGTTATCCTGTATAGAATCTCTTTTATTAAAGAATATTGAGACCTAAGTAATTTTCAAAATGTTTGGAAAGTAAATACTTATACAGCATAACATATTTTATTAGCCAGAATTCAGCTATTTATGTTTGTCAGTTAACAACATTGAAATTTTACAATGAAAATAGCTATGAAATGAATACTTATATGATTCATAGTTCCATTTATCATAAATTTATCTTAAAAATATGGCAGCTAAATGTCAACTCCATTATCTCCTTTCTAATAGACAGTTGTTTTAATAAACTATCTAGTAAACATTTTCATCAGTGTTAAAAACTATTACTCCAGCTTCATAATGGAAAATGCTATTAGAAAAAAATTAATAAGTTATGTTCTTATGGTAACCTGTCAAACAATTTTGTCTTTACAAAGAAAATTAAACTTGAAAAGGCAAATACATATGAAAATATATTATCTCAGTCAACCATAAATATAAGAAGAAGTTGGAAATTCCCTGGAGATGTTACATTGTTTGGATCATATTTGCAAAAAAAAATTCAAGTTGTTTATTTTTTATCAGCTCATCCTTATTGTGGATAACCTATCACATATTTACATTAAACAGTTTAAAATTCAATTTTTATTTTACATATAACCTAGCATGCATATAAGCCTTGGCCTTTAAAAACTGTAGACAAAAATAGTTTTTATTTTATTTTATTTTATTTTTTTAAAGTCAAACTCATTATACATAGGGCTATAAGGTGATCTTTTAATATTTGAAATCCTTTGTCCAGAGTCATTCTTTGTGATCACTAATAAAATTGTAACTTTGTATTCATATTTCAGTGCTTGAGTTGTAAGATTTCTGTTTTTATATAAATGTGATCCATTTCTAAGAAATAAGTTTTATGCATAATTCTTAGCTTTTCCTAGGCTATGTTTAGTGCCAACTGCTTTTTGTGGTGCAGAAAATTCCTGCATATGATGCCTTCTTAAATGTTCTAGCTTTGATTCCATGGCTTCTGATTTTGATACTTCAGTCAAGTAATCAATGACTATTTCTTTGAGTTTATTATATTTTATTCATGACTGCTATGACTTTTTATTTTTGTGCTTCTAGTCTATTTTGAATTGGGTTTTGTATATGCTATAAATGTGACTTTAGTTATTAATCTGCACATAAATATCCAGTTTCTGGTTTCATTTATTGAAGCTATCATTCTTTCCCCTACTATCCTGGCAAGGGTCAGCTAGCTGACCTTGTATGTATGTGTTATTTCTCAATCTCTTTCCTGTTTTATTAGTCAGTCTTTATGCGTTGACCATATTGTGTTAATATCTATAGACTTCTAATTTTATATAAGGGAGTGTGAAGTCACAAACAATTAAAAAACACCATAAAAAGGTTGATGGGATTCTTCAATGTATAAAGTTGTGAATTGACAATCACCATGACATGACTGTGATTCCTGAAGCCCATGTGCTAGAAGTGAATGTACTCCAAAAATTATGCTCTGTCCCTTACACATGCATCTTGGCAGGCATATAGCCCCTCCTGTGCATAGTAAATCAAGGTTTTTAAAACATGTGGTGGTGGCTCTAGGTTTGTTCTCTTTTGTTATAAATGTGACTTTGGAACTCATGAGGATCATATGTAGCAAACCTAAATTTTAAAAATGTTTCTATTTCTGTTATTAAGTTTTTATAAGGACAACATTGAATTTGTAGTTTTTGGGGTGAACTAGATATATTGTTTTTAATATTTATTTATTTATTATGTATACAGTGTTCTTCCTGCATGCCTTCACTCCAGAAAAGGGCACCATATCTCCTTATGGATGGTTGTAAGCCACGATGTGGTTGCTGGGAATTGAATTCAGGACCTCTGGAAGAACAGCCAGTACTATTAACCTCTGAGCCATCTCTCCAGCCCCTTAGATATATTATTAAAAATAAGTTGTGACTAAATAATCGTGGATATAGATGTTTCTTATTTGTGAGTTTATTTTCATCATCAGTACTTTTTTATATAGGGTAAGGCATTTATCTCACTGTTTAAAAGTATTTCTATGTCATCAAGACTTTTCCTAGTTGAATGACTCTAAGAATAGTACTCAAAGTCAGGACCAATTGATATATATAACCTAGTTTGAAATAAACATTTGAGGCTATTTATTAAATTTAATAAACATTTCAGTATTGCAAAAGCATAAGATTAAAGCAAGAGTGTGTCCTTCTACAGGCAGTACTATCTGATAAATTCTCATGTTGGTATCTGAAATATATACTATAATTATTGTAAATATCATTAATGATCCTTAATTTTTTTATATACACATATAAGCACAAATTATATTTTATATAGAATAAATCATATATTATATGTTATATATACAAGATATATTACACATATCACATTTATTATACACTATTATGTAATATATGTATTTATATATATATGTAATTACATATTACAAATATATAAAGCTTTCTGGCATTTTTTTCTATTTGGTTGACCATTTCTTTTATTTTAAATATACCTAGTTCATTCTTTTCAGTGTTTAAATTTCCTTGCTGCATACTTCCCCCATATTCTAGACTTTATCTTGTAGTTTACTAACCGTTTTGTTAAATTTCTTGATAATATTATTGAAAAGTTGGATAGATTTCCTTGGTTCATGCATCTCTTGTTATTTTGAACTTTATATAGTCATTAGTTTATTACTCAATCTTTTTTTATAAGTTATGTACAATTTTTGATTTTATTCAGCATCCCTTACCCAACTCTTCCCAGATATATCCCTTCTGTTGCTATCAAACAGCATATCTGTAGGGGTGCCTGGACCCTAAATTCTTTCTCCAAGACCAGAGAGGAGGCATGGGAATAATTGAGACCACTCACATGGCTTTATCTGGATAGAGATTCTCAGTGATCCCTCATGAAATCCTGAGTTCACATCCTGAAAATTCCTAAGCATTTATTCTCCAAACAGTCTTATATACCAAATAATAAACTGAGGGGGAAATTCATTAGCATTCTGTTTCCTAGGTAACCAGGTGAATGGTTGGGATCATGTCCACATCTACCTATGCTGGCTCTGTCACATCTTCTTGCTCTGTATGCCAGCTCTGTCATGTTGGCCAAATTAACTTCTCTTTTCATGCATCCTCCAAATTACAAAAAACGGAGCAGAACAACATCCTGACCCTTTGTTGCGGTGGTGACCACCTCCTGTGTGGAAGGTGCAAGCTATGGCCTGAGATTCTGGCTACCATACCACATAGAAATATGGGCCTACACATATCCTGTCCTGCTGTCATATAGGCCAATTTTTGGTGCCCAAATATTCTTGGATGTGTGGTCATCTATTGGAGCATGCTCAACTTATTAGGATCTGTACCTTTTAGGGAAAATTGACCTTCCCCTTCTCTTGTGTTAAGAGTCACTAATAGCTCCTCAGCTAGGTTACAACTCCATCACCAACTCCCTTCTCAGTGCTGAGATTTGCTCTGTCTAGGGCTTGCACTGGTTTTATGAATAGTATCAAAGCCTATGCCTATCCATATGTTAGCTGTTCTGCATTAACCACAAGACACTTTCTTTGACTAATTTACCAACTAAGGTGCTCAGTCCCCTTTAATTCTCTTTTCTGCAGTGATCCCCAAGTCTTTGGAATAGTTTACAAAATTATCACTAGGGCTAAACTTTCTGTAGCCTTTTATTCTCTGCACTCTGGCCAATTGTGGGTCTCTGTGTTGATAAACACCTACTGCTAATATAAATTTCTCAGTTGAGTGTTGACAGGTGCCTAAATTTACAGAAAAACGATATGTCACTAGGACCAAATCTTGTTAGATTTTGTGGTCAATACTGTTTAATATTGTGTTCACTTAGCAAAATAATAATATAGGTTTTCTTAAGGCCTGTGACCTGTGTTATTGTCAAAGAGGTGGTGTCAGGCATGGATTTCCTCTTGTGGAGCAAAAGTTAATTCAAGCAGAAAGTGTTGAGTTATTCCTATGATGTCCATCCCACTATTGTGCCGGTGTGCACATCTTTCAAGCTCACAGCCTTTACCATAGTTCATAGAATTTAGAGATGAATAAGACTGATGATTACGTTCCTCCACTGGTGGCCTTTAGAGAACCTTCCAGCACTTTGCAAATTAGACCTTAGGGATGAGGTTTCCAGATCAGAAGCAAGTTTGTTTCACCAGGTGTTATGATTAAATTAATTTTGTCTTCAGTAATATTGTCTTTTTCTATTGGAGGGTATCCAGTAGTAATATTGTATAGATTTGAGGGGTTTGGGGAATTACTGGCCAACATCTCCAAAAGAACAATCCATTCCTGACACTGGGCTGCATATAAGTTAGTCTCTGATGTCTACTAGGGGCATTATTACCCAGTAATAATATAATTCCATTGAAACTCTTTTCATATATGTGTAAATATCCATTTTAGAAAACTTTACAATAGTGGGTTCCAATATTGTTTTGGGGAAATCATTAGTACTACTTTTCCTACTTATTTCTTCTACTCTGTTTCCCTTTCCTTGATTGCAAATTTTTCCTTCTCATTTCACAATTCTCTTTTCACCCTTTATTCTAGCACTTTCTCATTCCATTCTTTCTTGCTTTAGAAAGTTTAGAAAGCTTCTGACCTCTGTGGGAATTCCAAATGAAACAAACATTATTTATCTTTAAAATTAAGACTCTGAATTCTTTCTCAGACATTTCAGCTTTCTCTGTGCTTGTGTATTCCTCTATAGAGAAGATGCTCAGCTAGGGATGGGTCATGGTTGGTCTTTGTATCATTTTTATGTTTTGTATTTTTTTTTAGAGTTGATTTATCTTTCAGGTTTTATTCCCCTTTCTTTAAAATTTATTTCTAAGCTTTGTACTCTGTGTTTTTCCCTATATATTGTCCACATAAAATTCAGTGATGAGTTCTAACAGAATTTGATAAACTGGTTTAGCTAAATTGATCCTTATTTGGCCATGTACCAGTACATACTGACAAGGTGTCCTAATGGAATGAAAACCTGAGTCACATTTTGAGGTTCAGTGAACTTTCTGGGATATGATGAACTTTCTGGAAAGGTGTCCAAATGTAAGTCCTACTGAAGTCTGTACTCTGGCTGAGGATTGTAAACAAAACCACAACTCTGAGACGGTGTATTGAACAAAAACCATACTCCAGTATGGTTTTTTAATAACTACTGAGGCCTCAGAAGCCAGAACTTCTTCCTCTTTGACATCACTGAAGCCAAAATCCTGATCTTTTATGGGACTTTTTGTCCAATGAAGTTAAAGGCATAGTCTGTAGTCCTATATGAAACTGAATTGTTGTGCCTGTGTGAGGTCAACTTTGCTTATAACTACCGGTTTCATTTGCTCAAGTAGAATAAAGATTAATGTTGTATCAAGGTGAAATAGATACGAAACTATGTTGCCTTATTAGAAGTTCAGATGTTTAGTCATTTAGTTATCATTTTCCTGAACACATTTCAGGAAGGTTCTTATGCAGGTAGGAAGTATGAGAAAGGCAATGCAAGTTGTTCTCGGTGGGTGATTTGTTGAATATGTTGATCTGGATTTTTCATGAAGATTGCAAAATGTAACTTTAGTTCTGAAACAGAAATTAGTATTCACAAAGCAGAAGAGAATATACGATAAACAATAGACTAGAAGTAAAGATCCTGAGAACATTTTGAACATGCTGATTTTGAAGTGCACTAGGACACTGAACTGGAGATTTGAGGATACAGCTGGATGAAAGAGTCAGAAATTTGGGTGAGATGCCTGGATAGCAGGAAATAATTTGTCTGCCATCAGCACATCACTACTTTATTGACCCATCTGGAAATCAGTGATGTACAGTTGAAAATGGTTTTATTTTTATCCAATTATTGCCTTTGAGAAAGTAGAGAAATAGCCCCCTCAGCTGTCAGCTGAAAGCTGACCTTGCATTAACAACCAGGGCATAGTGTTCTACTGAAATATACCATCTCACACAATACTAATATCAGACAAGGGCATTCTGTGACAATGATGGAGTGAGACAGTCAGCCCCCTCTGTACTCCTGTCTGAGCAGCAATAAATATAACACTGCCCATACTAGAAAAATGACCAAACATCCCCCTGCCTTATGGTCAGCACTTTACTTTTGTTCTGCATTTGTTGCCTTCTACTAAAAATGAGATGCCTGTACTCTACACAGTCGTAATACTGAATGTTGTATTTTCTAGGACAAAACCATTTTGTTTCTGATGTGTGAAACATGTGTTGGTGGTGCGTTCCACAGCCTTGTGCACTTGGTGTGATTTTACCACCAAATCTTGCTTTAAAGTTGGGATTTCTGTTATTTATTTCAATTATAGTCATGTACAGCTACCCAAAGAAAAATCCTTAGTGAGCCAAAACCTAAGGACCGTGGATGTGGTTTGCATACCTATTCTGTTGATTATATTATAATATAATCTCCTTTTTATTGTTTGCTTTCTATATCTCATAGACAAGTCTGATGTATCACTGTGTAAGAAGTGGAACATGAAGCCTTCCCAGTCCTTTACCCTCTCGTCTGTTACACCTTATACTTGTGTCTTTATACGTGGGGTTTCTAAGAATAATGATGTAAGAAAAATGCTTATTTTTGCCATGTGAGGGATGGAAGGATAAACCCATAAATACTTTAGTATAAATGCTTCCTCTAGTACAGGATTCAATAGCAACATGTGACTATTGAAATTGAAATGATATACAACTGACAATCAAGCCATTTAAACTTAATAAATATCTTTAAATTTGTTTCTAAGTTTTTGATATTATAATTTAATTATATTTACCCTTCCTTTTCCTCCCTCTGACTCAGTCCCTATACCCCTTCCTGATCTTCAAGATTATCGCCTCTTTCCTCACTAATTGTTATTGCATGCATATATAGATAAGTATATACACATATATTCCTAAACATATATTTTCTGTTCATTATGGTTAGTGAGTACTGTATTGAATAGGTCGTATAGAAAAATTTCCATGATTCTGAAACATTTTATTTTACTTACTCTAAGGAAAGAGACTTGAATTGAACTGAAAAATGAGGTAGCAGAGCAGGTTCATTGACATAGTGTTTAATATAACAAATTATGTAATAAATTACCAGAAAGCAACATATATTCTTCAGATGTCTGGATGTGACTTGACTGAACATTTATTCATAATCTTACAGGCTCCTAGAAATATGTTAATCTGTTTGTGTTTTCACATGAATTCTGGTGATGATTTCTGATTCCTTGAGTTGGTTGGCAGAATTCAGTTGTTTGAGGGTAATATGGATAAGGCATTCATTGCCTTTGTAGCATTTGGCTTAGTAGCACATATACATCATTCTATAACTTGTGGTTTCTCACCCTCTGATTGCTACAGGCATTTTTCTTCTAGGACATCAGAAGTACATCATTGACTTCCTCTGATCACTGAAGTAAATACTACATTTGCAAAGCCTCCTAAACGTTGCTATGCTTATCAGGCTGATCTCTTTTTGCCATTTTGTTAATAATGGAAAGAGTGGTTTAACTTTACATATTTCACTCAGAGTTAAGGCAATAGCTAGTTTCAAACTCCAAATGGACTTCCTCCTTGAAGTGATGTTTTAGATCCAAAACATGGCTATTTCCTTAAGAAGATTATACAGTTTATACAAAGAAATATGAAATATTTGAATTCATACTTAAATCACATTTATCAGATTTTTTGTAGGCTCTTTTGTACTTTTTGTATGCTTTTAAGGAATATAATATGATTTAAACTTAATAGAGAGATTGACTAAGATTCAAGTAAAAGTATAAGAATTAATCCAAGAAATGAAACAATTAAGGAATAGATATATTAAAAATGAAAAATCAGAAGAACTAAAGAAAATTCACTAAAGGAATATAAAAGAATGATGAAGGAAAGATCTATTATAAACAGGGAAAGTAGAGATACATATACACAGTAGTTAACCAAATGACTGGGTGTGGAGATCATGATCATGATATTTCAATTTGATTCTGCAATGGATGTGTACTACTTACATGTGATATGAGAAAATTTAGATGTGGTTTCTAGGAACTGAAAAAGGAACAAGTAAAAATTTGGTTGATTTGGAAACTAATTTTATGAAAGGACTAATTAGCAAGATAAAAAATTGGCAGAGAAGAGAAAAGATAGAATGAAGGTTAAGTGTTCAAGAATAGTGCATCTACAGATGGGTGAAGAAAAACCACCATGCATCTCAAAAGTGAGTAATGATCCTAATAACACAGAGATATGTTTAATTTTTTTAAAATAAAATTGAAAAAGACACACACTTCTTTGAGAATACAGATAATGAGTGAGAAACTTTAATTGCATAAAGAGAGTGTATAAAAATGTATGGCATCCACATCCTGATGGAAGAAAATGAAAAAAATAATACACGGTACGGCGATGTGAATGGAAGTGGAGATTAGATTATCAGTGGTATTTGGTAGCATTTCATAACCTCACTTGATCACATCTGTGAGCACTGGTGCATAACTGCTGCATTTGCTGTGTGTTTGTAATTTTCTGCTTTTGCAGAAAAATAGAGTGGGATATAGAGAAAGAGAAGGTGATCCAATATAGGATAGTGGGAAAAAGAAGCATTTTGAGAAGCAGTATACCAACAAGAAACATAGGGTTGAAAAGGAAAATATTGGGTATGGCTAAGTATAGAACATAACCATGTTTGAAATATGATTAGACCAACTAACTTTCTCTTGCATTAGATTTTATGAAATTTTGTTAGTTTTGTACTTGTTGCACACATAATTATAACCACATTTTTATTCTGTCTATACCTTAATATGCCTATAAATATGTAGAGTGACTAGAGGCAGTCATTGAAATATTCCCCAGTAACTGAAATAATATATATTTGTCTACTTTTATGTTACAATGATTACAGAATAAGATAAGATCATTCAAAGATAATAGTGTTAATTTGCCAAATGAACAAAAAGACTCTGGGGAATGACATTAAGTACTAATTCATGCTACTAGCCTATTGCAGATGGTCAGTGAGGGACTTGACGACATGGGTATATGAATATGTCTCTAAATCATTAAATGCTTTCTTCTTCTATGGTCACTATCATCTAACGAGCATAAACTTGTCTTTTATGTTGAACCACCATAACCATTTTAATGGAAACTTATAAAAATGAAATATTTAGAAAATGAAAACAGTGTAGCTTAAGAGCACAATTAAAATATATCAAAATAACGTTCTGATCCTAACTTGACATTATCACATTGAGAAGGCATATTAATTCACTGCCTAAAAGACAATTTAATGGAAATTTCTAATGAAAAGCAAATTAGTTACATTTCATCTTGACTATGGGAGCTTCATAAATGAAAGTTATTTTGTATTTCACTGCACTGGTGTCAAAGGACAATAATAAAGAAATTAAATGACAGAAAATCAAAAGAAAGTAATCTGCTCTCTGGAATTAGCATATATTTAAGATATGAAAGCAAAGACTTCTTTTATTCTCAAGCACATTAGCATAATTTCATATGCTTGTATTCTTTTCTAAATCAAGATACACTTAATGTACTTTTGCATAATGAGGACATTTTTGTGTATTGTTATAGTCAAACTCTGTGCTATTGAGCTGATATTCCTAATTTCAGATTGAAACATGCCTTTCCCCAGTGTTCCACTTTCCATAGATGTGTAACAAACCATTACTTAAACTAATTTTTGCCAAATTGATTTATATTGTATTCAAGAGGCTCTGAAATACTGTATTTTTAATGCAATAATGTATGGACAAATTATTGTTTTCTTTTTTAGATGTGTACATTTGGTGATATAATGAATAATTTTCAAAAGGAGAAAATAGACAAAATACTTTAAAGAAATTTGATTTCAGTTAGTACCAAATTGCTAAAATATCTTTTGAAATCAGTATAACATTTTTATTAATTCTTTGAGAAAGTCAGGCATAAAATAAATTTTTATAATTTGCTCATATTCCTCCTAATTTCTCTGATATATCTCTCAAAGCTTTCTGTCTTCTCCCAACTTCATGTTCTTAAAAAGAACACTGAATTCATTTTTTTGTTGTTTTTTTTTTGAGACAGGGTTTCTCTGTGGCTTTGGAGCCTGTCCTGGAACTAGTTCTTGTAGACCAGGCTGGTCTCGAACTCACAAAGATCCCCCTGCCTCTGCCTCCCGAGTGCTGGGATTAAAGGCGTACGCCACCACTGCCCGGCCTGAATTCAATTTTAGATGATCATATACTCATGAATGTGGGACCACATGATAAAGTGTGGTCAATCTACTGAAGAACACATCCTTAAAAAAAATAGTCCTATTTCCCTACAGAAGCCATCAGTTGTCAATAGATTCTCCATTAAAAATTTGGGCTCACGAGCATGACCCCTTTTCATGGAAGAATATTGACTAACTTAATCTTGGTCAGGCAACTACAGGTTCTGTGAATTAATCAGTTAAGTGGTCATACCATGTTCACATAATATTTATTCTTACTAGTCTCCCCAACTTCTTGCTCTTACACATTTTCTTTTTCCTCTTCCAAAATTCTGTCTGAGCTTTGTGTAAAAGTCACAATATGGACATCCCATTTGTGGTTGAGACCTCTATAATTGCTAATGCTCTTCACTTTGACTTGAGTGAATTTTGGTGTTAATTGATCTCCAATGGATAAAAATTTGATAAGGGAGACCAAAGAACACACTCACACATGAATGTAGCTGGTATTATCATTCAGACAAGCCAGACCTGGCACCTTGAGGACCTGACAGAGTGCATAACACCCTACATTACATCTGCCTGCAAAACAGGCAATATCCAGTCTCTTTAAAAGCAAAACTCTACTTATATATCTCTCTTCTTCCTCTTCCCCGTTCTCTCTTTGAATCTCTACCTCTCTCTTTCTATCTTCCTCTCTTATTCTCTCTGCCTTTTCTTCCCCCACTCTCTTTATCTCAATAAAACTCCCCACTTAAGCTCTATTTGTATGGAAAATTTGTCTCTCATCTGCCTTGGGTTGTCCCCACAGTGGTCTATATTCACGGAGTCCCAAAGCCCTTCTTATGCAGAATTATTACAGTGGGTATCTTGATACAATATCCATATGGCAAAATAATATTAGTAGATTCACCCCTGGGCCCATGAGTTCTCTAATTATAAATGGCCATAATAATAATACAAGGCATAAAATTATTATTCCTTCTTCCTGCTTAAACTTAAACAGAAAGTGTTTGGTTACTCCCATTACATGTGTGCCAATATTACACCCAAGGGATTATCTTATCATACCAGTTAAGTGTTGAGGCTTAGAGGGTTTAGAAGAGAGCAAGACTGTTGATGGTTTTTGTTTGTTTGTTTTGTTTAATTTTTTTCCAACAGAATACACAGTATGTTAATGGCCTATGAAACCTAGCCAGTTAGGAAGAAAATTACTGCTTTATACCCACATTATTTTTTCATGTCTTGGGAGTGAAATCTTTGCTTAATGAATTTTTGCCACACAGGCTTTTTCTGAATAAAAATCTAATGTATACTGATATATTTTCCTAAAATTATGCAATTATAAAGACTCAACTATACAAAGCTTGAAGCATTATTCTAAATCTATATTTCACCTCAAACCACAGGTTTATGTTTGTCTTTGTTCTTTCACATTATAAGTTTAAAAATACCAAACCATTTTCATTATAATATAAACTTCATACAGTCTCTAAATTTTAGGAAAAGATGAAATATTTTCTCATATCTTCAATTTTCTCCTTTCTTAATATCAGACAGTTTACCAATCTGTTTTCATGGTTACCTTTAACTTTTTTTTTTTTTTTTTTTTTTTTTTTAGTGTGAAGGTCTTTATTTTGCTTTCACTTGCTCACTTGCTCAGCTCCTGGTTAGGATCCTACAGAGTCCACCCAGGGACTCAGAGCTAGCTCTCTTGGAACACAGACCAGAGCCCTTCCCCTCCCTCAGACACTGTCAGGTTCAGGTTCCCTGTTGAGAGTGCTGTCTATGAATTTCTAGCCATCAGACTTTCGGGTGTCTGGATTTCTCACTTGGAGGATTGGGTTTGCAGGTTCTAACACAGGAAAGGATTGCCAGTGGCTACTGGAATCAAGCATCACTCCCTCTCCCCATGCCCTCCCCTCTCTCCTAGAGAACCTGGCCTTAGGTTTGCATCCTGCTATAAATCCATCCTCCTTCCTCAGATACCTTTTATTTT
>JAQHUG010000164.1:4650162-4660464 GCA_028555095.1 Dicrostonyx torquatus
TATGCTATAGAGACGAAGAGTTTGCATTGGTATGGATCTTGGTTTACTGATACAAATTTAAGGTCAATTTTATTATATGTATTTGTATTTCTGATCTTGATTAGAAATTTGTATTGTGTTTGTGTAGCTAATTTTAAAATGTACTGTATAATTAAAAAATATAAGTTAATAGATATATACTCATCTATAATAGTCAAGCATGTAGTCATATTAGTTATAATTTCTTGATATATATAGATATATTTCATTTAGGTTGGTATTCTTCAAATATTTCAGAGACCTTCAGACTATGGCATTTAAATGTTTTAAAAATTCATGACAGTGAGACACATGCTGCTGGCATCACCAATATACTTCAAGAGAAAGATGGGCATTGAAAAGGCTTCTTATGGAGTAGGTTAGCCATTTTGGCAGAAGCTGTTCTTGCTTGGACTGCTTCACTGGACATGCAGGACCCACAGAGACATGACTGTTGAACTTACATAAAGGTGAGCTGATTCCTTGGGGTTCCTGCTTCATGAAAGAGTCTACGACATCCTGAGAATACAGAAGAAAGTGACTGGCAAACTGTCAATATAAGTGGAACTGTCTTTGAAATTTTCTGCTTTATGGAAAAGTCTGCTGGATACTATGGTACAAACAAGCAGGCCTTCATCCTACAATTTTCTGTACCATATAAGGATTAATATAAGTACGTTGTAAATAAGATCCATTTTAAAAATAAGTCAAAGCTCAAAAATTGTAGAATATACTTTATCTCAAAACTTAAAGGCATATTTTAATTTCCCTTCTATGTGAGAGCTGAATTTCAGTTCAGGGGGAAATTACTGCCCTTTAGCCCACACAAATAAGCAAGATAAATTCAAAATGATTTTTAAAAATTTATGGATATCATACTTTTTAAAATTTAAGTCCTATAAAATAGTTGCCCTTTGGAAAAAAATGGTAGATAAGATGTTGAAGTTGATGTTTGGCACTGCAAGTACAAACATTCAGTGCATCCTACATCACATGTATTTCCTTGAAGCAATAACACAGAGCGATGTTTTAAATCTAATTAGATCATCACTCATAAAGTGTTGAGCAAGGGAACCTTAGGATATTTTCTGTTTAAAAAACATATTCTCCTGGTGTAGGAGGGTCCTTCTTTATTTCTGTTGCTTTCATTGGTTAATAAAGAAGCTACCTTGGCCTGTAGGATAGGTCAGCCCTTAGGTGGGCAGAGTAGACAGAACAGAAGGTGGTGAGAAAGACGGCACTGCCAGAGACGCCATGATTCTCCAGCCTGAGATGGACACTGGTTAGACTCATGCCAGTAAGCCACAGTCAGGTGGCGATACATATTATCAGAAATGGGTTAATTTTAGATGTGTGAGTTAGCCAAGAAAAGGCTAGTGATAATGGGCCAGGCAGTAATTTAATTAATACAGTTTTCGTGTGGTTATTTCTGACATAAGCTAGCTGATGGCCGAGAGCCGGGTGGGAAGGAACAAAAGGGCCCCATGCTCCTCTCAGGTGCTGGGAACACAGCTGCACCTCTTGCAACATTCTCCTGCAAGAATAGGTACTTTCTCATATAACTTTTATTCTATAAAGAAATATAACAGAAATGCTTCACATATGTATGTAATATTTTACTAGACAGACTGTAATTCCAAATGCTTTCTGTGAAGTAATGGGGCTTCTTATTCTCTGAGAAGTATTATCCTGCTTTGGAAATGTGGCAGTTAATGATAGATTTGATTCCCATCCTTCATTAAATCACTCTACTTTAGTTCTTCCTTTGAAATAAGTGAACAAAGTTTGAGGATATCTCTGTTTATAGGTTTCTAAGTGCTAGATATGTGTGTGATATATGTATTATTAATATTTGTTCAATTTATATTTTTTCTTGTATTTACTGCTAATGTATTCTCAGCTCTATAGCATATTTACCGAGTACTTCATTTAATTTTCTTACTATTTCCTCTCACTTGCCATAAGAGATTCTTTTTGTCATATTGAAAGTTTTATTAACTTTTGAATCAAAATCTCCACAATCTTAAAGTTGACTAATTACTCATATATGATTTTGCATGAAATTGATTTTGAAAATTTTCAAATGATGTAGTTATTATAACTGGCATTGAAATAGAAATTCAGAAATCAGAATAACAATTATTGTCCAGGCAAAATCTCTTCCATGACATTTGCAAAATTATTTTCATTTTTTATAAGTGATTTGTGTGATTGTGTATTTGTGAACCACGTGAGTATACTTGAAGGCCAAAAGGTGGCATTTGATCACCCTAATAATGGAGTTAAATATGGTTGCAAACTCCTGTGTAGATGCTGAGAACAGAACTTGAGTGAGACAAAAATTCTTCCAGTACTCTTAACCACTCAGCAATCTTTCCAGCCTAGAAAGTACTAATTTCCCTGTCCCTTTCTTTTATTGAATAGATTTTCCCTCATATACTATATCCTGATTATTATTTTCACTCCCCCTACTTTCTCAACTTCCTCCCCAAATGTCCTCTCAGATGGATCCATCCCTTTCTTTCTCTCACTAGAAGACAAACCAGCTTCTAAAGATTAAAAATAAAATATAGCAAACTAAAATATAATAAAATAAATCACAAACTATCACATCAATATTGGAGAAGACAAACAGAGAGAGGACCTCAAAAGAGGGCAGCAGGATTAGAATCCACTCATTTATACACTCAGGATTCCCATAAAACACTGAAATGGAAGCCATAATACATACCCAGAGGACCTATTACAAACACATGCAGGCCTTGTGCCTGCTGTTTCAGTCCCTTCATGTGAAATTTGTTCATGTTGATTATTGCTGTGCTTCATCCCTTCTGCTAAGATTTTAGGGTGTAGCTTTTGATATTACTAGGAGATATACGCTCAGAGCAAGCTACCTAGCCCTCTGGCCCTTATAATCTTCTGTCTCTTCATCTGAAATATCACTCGAGCCTAATGTTCACGAGTGTTTTGAGGAGGTATCTGCAAATCTGGGATCCACAAACCTTCATTTTGATTTTTGTCACCACTTCAAGCCCATAGCCATCATTAACTTAAATTGAGAAAAATCAAAACTAATTCCACTAAAATCAGGAAACAGATAAGGTTATCCATTCTTTGGATACCTATTAAATACATTACTTGAAGTTTTGACTAGAGCCATAAGAAAACTGAATTTGATCAAGAGGACACAAATCAAAAAGGAAGGAGTCAGTATCTTTATTTGCAGATGATGTTGTAGTACGCATAAGTGAACCTAAAAATTACACTGGAAAACTCCAACAGCTGATAAATATTTTAAGTAAAGTAGCTGGATACAGTATCAACTCACAAAAATCAGTAACTCTCTTATATACAAATGAAAAAGTGAGAAAGAAATCAGGAAAGCAACACCTTTCAGAATAGCTTCAAAGATTAAATGATATCTTGGGCTAATCAAGCAAGCAAAAGACTTGTATGACAAGAACTTCAAATCTATGCAAAAATAAACTGAAGAAGATATTAGAAGATGTAACAGTCTCCCATGCTTATGAATCAGAAGGATTAATAAAGTAAAAATGGTCATTCTACCAAAATCAGTCTATATATTCAATGTAATCTTCATCAGATTTCCACATGAATCTTTTGAGATCTTCAAAAGACAGTTTTCATCTTTGTTTGGGAAGCACGCACACACATACACACACTCACAGGATTTCTAAAATAATCCTGAACAATAAAAGAACTGTAGGAAGGATCACAATCTTCTTGTTTGAGTTGTACTACGAAACTATAGTAATAAAAACAACATGGTACTGGAGAACAAATTACATGTTTATCAGTGGAATTGATTTGAAGACCCAAACATTAATCCACATACCTATAGATATCTGATTTTTGATAAATAGGCAAGAATTACACACTGGAAAAGAGACGATGTCTTCACAAATGATGCTGGTAAAACTGAATGGCTGAAAGAACAAAATACAACTGGCAAAAAAATCAATGAATTATTTCTAATAATATTGATTCCTATAGTTACATATTGATTCCTTTTCTGGTTAGCATCAGAGAAGGTTCCTCTAGCAACAGATGGAAGCAGGTACAAAGACCCATAGCCAGTCGTTATACAGAGAGCGGGTTTAAAATGGAAGTCTCTTTTTGGTCCCTCCCTTTGGAGATCAGGAAGAGGGGGAAGAAAATTGTAGGAGGAAGGAGGCGGAAGGGGGACAATGGACAGTAGAAGAATATGACCAACCCAATGAACTCACGTGGATTCACAGACTGAAGCAACAAGCACAGAATCTGCTTTGATCCCTGCACAAAGTCCTCTGAATATACATTACAGCTGTTAGCTCAGTGTTTCTGTGGGACTCCTAGTTGTAGGAACATGTGTGTCTCTGAATCTTTTGCCTTCTCCTGACACTCTTTCCTCCAATTTGGTTGCCTTGTTCAGTCTTGACTTGAAGGCCTTTGCCTTGTCTTATTGTATCTTGATTTGTTCTGTTTGGTGTCCTCTCTTGGAGGCCTGTTCTTCTTGGAAGAGAAAATGGAAGGAGAGTGGATCTGGGAGACAGCAGAGCTGGGAGAAGCTGGGAGAACTTGGGAGGAACGGATGTAGAAGAAACTTTGATGAGCATGCACTGTATTAGAAAAATCTATTTTCAATTAAATAATAAGTAAAAAAGAAGAATCCAAATAGAGCCACAGTTATCACCCAGTGAAAAACTCAGGAACAAAAGGTTTAAGAAATTCCATATAAAGGCCAATATACTAACTTGATAGTGGAAAAAGCAGGGAATAATCTTGAATTTATTGACACAAGAGAAGACTTTCTGAATAGAACATCATTACTATAGGCATGAAGATCGAAAATGATGAGATGGAAACTCATGAAACTAAGAAGTTGTTAGATGACAAAGGACACCAATATTCAGATATGCAGAGAGAGGATACAGGGAGAAAACAACTAAAATTAAGGATCATTTAGGGGGTAGTTTGAAAACTTAATACAGAAGAAACTTCCTACAATATGTATACATATATAGGGTATGTAAATGCATCCACCATGTTATGAGGCAGACAGAGTCGCAACAGAGTCTTGTTATCATCTGAAATTTCTAGTACTGGGTTTGATTGAATTGTTGTCTAAAGGGGTCCCAAGCAAATCCCCAAATATTCCAGGCTATTACCTAGAATACTACCTCTCCACAAAAGGAGAGCAAAGTTCCATTGCTGAAGACAACACTTGTACAACTCATTGTACACTGAGATGCCAAACTGGGGCCTACATATAGCCTTCACTCTCATGATTTAGTGTCATTGTTACAAGAAAGTACTCTTTACACTAGCAAAAGAGGAATGCAAACACCAAGAGAGCTACAAACCCTTTGGTTTACAATGTTGTCTTGCCTGAAAGATTATGCTAGAGCAATAGTGGCACAAATCTTTTGAGAGTAACCAATAAATATCTGATTTGGCTTAATTCCCACTCCCTGAGTTGGAAATCATACCTGAGACTTCTTGTGTGACCAGTATTTAGATACTATATACCCCAGGGACCTAGTGTATACAAATACTACTGTTCTAAAAACAACAAAATATAGCAACAAAATAACTCCTATGACATTCTACTCAACTCTTTGATCAGTGTCTTGGTCAGGCATCATTAAAGAAGTTTCTTCTGCCACATGAAGTAGAAAAAAAAAACAGATCCCCAATAACAGACATTATGTAGAGAGTGACAGACATTGGACACTCACACCAAAATAGGATGTCTCCAGAACATTCCTCACCTTTGGGTTAAGAGAATCACTTGGAAGAATAATCAGAAAGATGATGAGAACCAGAGGATCAGGGAGCTTGGTGTGAGATTGTGTCTTCTAACAATATCTGAGGCTACACCCATAAAGTTTTAGTCACTTACCAAATGTGACATTAAAAATGATGACACCAATGGACATGCTGAAATGGATGGGGACAAGACAATGAAGCCTCATCATTAGATAAAGAAGTACAGGTAAAAGAAGAAAATCTTCCCAAGGGAAGAGCACCTCAGTTGTTTGTCCACTGCCAACAGCCCCCAAAATTTCACATGTAATTAATATTAAACACACACACACACAGAGTCCCTAACAACATACTCCTAATACACAATGCACAAATGAAGTAATATTTAGTGAAAAAAGGGCCATGAATTTAAGAAGCATGGGGAGGAGTATGCAGGAGAGTTTACAATGAGAAAAGTGAGGTGGGATATGTTGTAATTATCATCTCAAAAATAAAATTAAATACTTGTAAAAGAAGAGAAAACATACAAGATATTGCTATTAAGAGAGAGACCTGGGCATTGAAAAGGGTTTTTTTTTTCAATTAGTAAGGATATGTCCCAGAAGCAGACACAAATTACAGTAAAAAGAAAAGGAATGAAATAGACCTGTAAGTGATTCCCACATAATCTGAATCAGGTGGGCCCTTATAACCCTTAACTAGACAGAGCAGGAATTTGCTGAGATTTTCTTTTCGGTGACTTCCTTTGGTACAATTCAGAACTTATTCCTGTCTTGTTCAAATAGTCATTCTCTGATGTTGAGAAGATTAGGTACTCAATTTTCAGGGGTTTAACATGTATTGCACTTTTCTTTGTTGTCTATCAGTTGTTAACTTCTCACAATCCTCTGGTGCTCTGTGTTATATTCTGATATTTCTTATAATGTAGATGGTAAGTTCTTTACGGAACTTTTTACTTCCTACCTAGCAATGCTGTCATCTCTAGACCAAGTACCTAACATACACAATAGACAAAAAAGTACAAAAAGTAATATAAATATAATTTGATATGATAACAACCTGAAAGAAATAAAATGGGAAAAAAAGACTAATATCTAATAAAATCCAGTGAAGATAACACCCAATTATAATCTACAAATATTAAAAAAGAAGAAAGAAAAGAAATGGGTATTCTGTAAATTTTGCTCTGTTAGTAAGAGGGGTATTTCTAGACACCCCAAAACACAAGGCAAAAGCTAATTTAAATAGATGAATTAAGTGTATCCAAACTCAGATATTTGCATTCAAGAAAAAAAATCTTACTGTGAACTAGAATGTAAACCTATTGAGAAAATATTCTTATTATCTAAAATTCTACAATGATTAAGATAAACATGAGACTTTTCAATATCACCTAGCAAAAGACTGAGTCACCAATGGACAAGCAATGACAATAAATAGACAGATGGTTGAGATGTCTGGAAAACTTAAGTGCTAAGAGAGACCTACATAGAGCTAATCTACATGGGTAATAGAAAAAGACAAGATCTCTTGAGTAAATTTGGAACATGGGGACCTTGGGAGAAGAGGCAGGGAAAGGAACAAAGAAAAATGCAGAGCTCAACAAAAAAATCAATAAAAAATTAAATAAAAATTAAGGAAACATTTATTAGAAGTGTAAAACAAAAAATGGTAATACAGAGATTGTGTTATGTTTATTTCATAAATAAGATTTATAAATGTAAGTTAAATGATAGGGTACTTTCATATTCTACTGAAGAGAACACAGATTAGAGAAATCATCTTGGAATAGAATCTGACAGCATTAAGTCAAATTAAAACTTTCCAGGATCCATTCTCTTACTCAATGTACATTTTGAAGAAAATCAAAAAGTGTCCCATGAGATGACACACTAAAGGACTCTCAATGTTCTATTATTTGGGACAGTGGAAAGTTCAGTAAACAGTATTTTAGTTGTGTAATGGATGAAAATGGCTTCTGATCAGTGACAAGAACTGATTTCATGAACAAATCAGTTAAATAAAACAAAATAAAATATAGGGATCTATTTAGTAAATAATTCTATATACACATACAGAGAGAGAGAGAAATTAATGTAGTATGTACCATATAATTAAATAAATGTAGTATTTATCACATTGAAAACAGAAGTCCATATAGAATGCATTCAGTTTCTTCGAGGGTATTTTTTTACCCTCATCTGAATTCTTAAATATAATTATAGGAGTTAACTCGAGTAGAGAATTACCACTAATCAATCTTACATAAGAGGTTTAGACTTATGCCTTAAGTTACCATTAATGTAAGAAGATAGGTTCCAGAATGATTTAGAGGTAGATAATAATATACTCCCTATGGCTTAGCATAAGTTTTTAAAACTGTCTGAATTCTTGTTCAATATCCCTTCTTTTTTAACAATATGGACTAACCGTGAAAATGTATTGGATCCACAGTTACATAGACATCACAGTAATCATGTATGCCTATCCTCTTTAAACCTCTCCTTCCTTCTAACTTTCTAAACCTCAATACTTCTATAGTAACAATCTTTTTCCGTCTTCAGATCATTGTTTTTTATTTTTGAATTTCTACTTAGGTATCTATCTTGCCTCTTTTACTTAACATAGCATGCTCTAGTTCTACCAATTTTTCTTCACCTTACATACTCTTCATGGCCAATACATATATATTGTATATGTATATGCATGTAAGTGTATGTTAATATTATAGTTGTATGAGTATATATCATGTATATGCTTATATATCATTATACATTTTTATATAATATGTGTGTATTGTATATAAACTTACTTATCCATTTAACATTCATATTATCTATTTTAACACATGTGTTACAAAACTAATTCTTTACCTATCACAAATAGTACTTTGGTAAATATAGGTATACATTTATTATCATGGATATGATGCTATTTGGTCTACACATGTATTTTGTATGTGTTGCCTTGCCCTGGTATATGGTCAATCTGTTTAAGGATTTACTCTTAAAATAAAACTGTATTTCCTTCTCCCAGCAGTTATCAAATACCATCAGGTCCTTCGGTTTGGATGGAGATTGATATCTACCTCAAAAATCTATGTTGAAGTTTTGTCTGTCTTGAATTTTCATAGTTCGTGTGCATGTTATCATAACTGCTGTGAGATCATTTGTGTAGACATACTGCTGTATCTATAACACAATGTTTCTTTGTAATCATCTTTCTCCTCAAGCTCTTCCATTTTTTCTTCCATAATTATCACACTAAAATGGCATGAATTCTTCAAGGAGTGGATGTGATATAGATGTTCCAGTTAGGGTTTATCATTCTACAGTCTCTTATTTTCAGAACAATGACCAGTTGTGAGTTTCTATGTTAATTTTCATCTACTACAAATAGATGCTCATCTATGATGTCTTATAAAGATGTAAATCTATAGATGTAAAAATAAATCATTAGGAGTCATAAAGCTTTGTCTATTAAGCCAGTGTAGTAATATGCTGTCCCTAGGTCTTACGAACAGATTATATATATAGTAGTTATCTAGAGGTAGATAATAATAAAGACATCCTTACTACTACTTTATCCTCCTTCTGTATTTTATTATACTCCCCCTTCTTAATTAGAGCACCACAATTTCCTGATTTCTCTATTAAAATAGCTTGTACCCTTCTATTTCCATCTTTATTGTTCTCTCCAGGAACATGATACCCTTTTACTTCTCTGGTTTCTACAGTTCTACAGGATATACACTCACAACTGAAGACTTTGAAGTATGAACCACAGACAGATGTAAGAACTTGTGAGTTTTGTCTTTCCAGGACTCAGTCATCAACTTGATATTGTCTAGTTTCATGTATTTACCTGCAAACTTCATGACTTAAATTCTCATTAGTTAACAATATTCTGGAGTGTGTATGTACCACTTTTTAATTGTCCATTCATCTTGAAAAACATTTAAGTTGTACCTATTTCCAAATTAGTGTAAATAGAGAGGTGATGAGAATTACTTAAGGGTTTATTTAGATATACTTTCTGTATATATCCAAGACTGGTATAGCTCTTTATTTCTATGAACTCAAAAGACTCCATAGAGTATTAACATTTATTGTACATGCATAGCTATCTGTTGGGGTCTTTAAGGCCTTTGGTGAATTGATCAGATATTCTCCTCTTAAAAATAGTCTTATTCCTTTCTTAATTTGATACATTTCTGTTATCTTTCTTATGCTGAATATCAGTGGAAAGAGCATGACTCTGATTGCTCCTTCTTTGAAAGAAAATTGATTCAGATTTTTCAAGTTTAGTAAAACATTGGCTATAAATATGTGGTGTACAGGCTTTATTTTGCTGAAGTGTTTTACTTATATTCACAAATTCCAAAGGTTCTTAATATTAAGGGTATGCACCATTGTCAAATGTCTTTAATGCACTTATAGATTATGTCACAATAAGTAGTTTTCTTTTTGAGTAGGGTTGTTTGGCATATTCTGAGTCTTTTATATTTTCTAAAAAAAA
>JAQHUG010000164.1:4708747-4720995 GCA_028555095.1 Dicrostonyx torquatus
ACTTACCGTTGCTTTTTTTTCTCTCACTATTTTGAAGCTGAAAAGGTTGCTTTTTACTTAGCAGATTAACCACATCAATGTCTCAACTATAGAGAAGGTATAAAGAGATCACCCAAATACCCTGGCTCTTTCTAAATAGAGATGCTGAATAAAAAGTGTGGCTGCAAGAGAGGGATGGTCAAAAGAAAGGGTTTGACTAGAGCATGTGAACAAATTCATCTTCTTTTCACTTTGTTTTTCACCCCTTCACATGTCTGACATTCAGTTTCCATGCCTTTAAACTATTCTGTTCAGCATACATTCATAAATCATGATCCATATTTCAGACTCCTGCACTAACATAAAAAAATATATTAAAGACTATGGTTAATTAAGGTTTTTCTTGTAGGTATTTCAAAATATTTTATTTTTCCTATAAAATGCCTAGTCATCTGTATTCCAATCTATTTTTCTCTCTCTCTGTCCCATATTTAAAGACAGATATTTACTTTATTTTATGCTTATATGATTTCATTAGAAAAAGAAAGAAAGGCTTCCAGAATGCATTAAGATAATTAAATCAGTATTCAGCAAACATAAGTAATCCAATTCCTAATGAGAGTTCAAAGAAATGAAACATAAAATAGGCTTTAATGTCTTTATGTAAAGTAGTTTAATATTTACAAACTATGCCTAATAGTTTACATAATGCAAAAGAAAATAATAAATATATCTTTATATAATAACCTTTTAATCTAAGTGTATTAATTTGATGAAGCCAGCAATGTCTGATAACACATGGATAATGTTTGATATTCAGAATCTTATTATACATTTACTTTGCACACTGATAATCAGAAACAAAATAATTTCTTTAAAGAATAGATTTACTATTTTAAAATAAAGTAACATAACCAATATACAGAAACTTATTTTATAATTTCAGTACAAATATCCTTTTTGTAGTTTAAATATAAAAATTAAAATTTAAGTTAAAAATATTTACTCAAATTACTCAGAAATATAAAATAAAATATATTCTTGAAGAAATAGAAATAAATTAAATTTCTGATCACAATGCAATAAAATATAATTCAATGGCAAGATTTGGGGAAGAATGTATCAATTTCAAAGCTGCTCCTCATCTTATAAATGAAAGTCACAATGTAAAATAAAATATTTTAAAATGAACTAATATTTGATTTTCTGTTCCAGTAATTCTGCTAGTTCTTCAAGGTGCTTATCACACTCAAATGAATCCTAACATTTATTGAGCAACTCTTCCTGGTTCACCTTGTCATGGAGATTAGCTATTTCCAAGCTAGGTTCTGATTTATTTGCACCCTCAATAATAATAGAATTCACACAATTTATGAACTTTAATATGTTGCCTCTAATAATTCATTAAAACATACTCATTTCTGCTTCTGTTACAATGATTCCTTTCGAAATGCCTAAAATTCTGTCATATGTCTATGCCACATTTTATCAATGTTATTCTCATCTTTATTTATTTTTAAATAAAATATAATTAGAGAAAACAAAAGCTACCACATTGAAGCTGGATAATGAAAACCATAAGACCCTGTAATTCTTACTGATACGAACATTCACAGAAAAAAAAAAAAAAAAAAACCAAAAACTTGTTTAAGGGCTGGAAAATGTCACCAGTGCTTAAGATCACATACTGCTCTTTGGGAGAACAAGAGTTCAGTTCCCAGTAGCAGTCTGATGGCTCTCAACTACCTGAATGTAACTCTAGCTCCCATGGATCAAAGCACCTTGCTTCCACTGGTACCAGCCCTCTAGTGAACGAAGCCACACATATGCATAACTAATAATAATTAAAAATTAACAACTACAACAACTTGTTTGATTGACTATTCTCAGTAGTCTTGCTTGCATGTCTGGAGTGGAATTTTTTGGCATTGTGCTGACCATGTATTGAAGTTCCCTTTCCCTGGTCCTGAAACTGCTTTCACAAAGTGACTCATTTTGCTTTCTCATTAGCAATGCATAGCCTTCCCAACTCTCCATCAGCTTCACAACATTTTGTTAATGTTTGGTATTTTCTACTGAGCCAGAATATTTATCATTGTTTTAATTTATATTTCACTTATGACTATTAACAGGTATTCTTTGATATTATGGATAATATAAAAGATATTCAAGAGTTATGAAATGAAACTTTGAAAAACTTTTGAAGCTCTAGAGAGCAGAGTTGGAATTGAAGGTGAACTAGCAATAGTGGTAGTTTCAAATGTTAAATGGAATATATCTGAACTGTACAGACCCTGATCTATCAGGAAATTAAATAAATCTTTAAATTGTTCACATGTTACCCATGTAATTATGAAAGGAATAATGTTGTTAACATTTGTTTTAAAAATTTAATGGAAACTTTAATTCTATTTTCATTGATTCATGCTTTCCTTAGGTCTGTACAAGAAGATTATAAAATCCCAAACATGATGGAATAATTCTGTGTATATTGATAGGTTTTAGTAGTTGAATCTTGAACTCTAAGATTTCTGGAGTTATACTAGATTTGACTTGTTGAGTCATGAAGGAAAGGAATGTATGGGCTTTTTTTGTTTTTGTTTGGTTTTGGGCTTTTGTTTCCTTTTTTGTTGTTGTTTTTTTGGTTTTTCGAGACAGAGTTTTTCTGTAGCTTTGGAGCCTGCGCGGGAACTAGCTCTTGTAGACGGGGCTGGTCTCGAACTCACAGAGATCGGCCTGCCTCTGCCTCCCGAGTACTTGGATTTGGGTTTTTGTTTTCTTACCTGTTTTCTTCAATGTGACATCATCAGAAACAATGCAGCAGAGTTTGAAAACAAATTAGGTCCATACATTAACTTTGGCCTTCTCAAGAGGTGTGCTGCTATGAAGCCTAAGCTTGTAACTTAGGCTCAGAGAACTGACTCAGCAAATTACCATCTTAACCTGTCAGACTCAGCAGTAAAGCAGTTTTCCCAGAATATTATAGTCACATAATTTTCTCCAGGCAAAACTACCCCACAAATATTTTATTATTCCAAGGACAGACAAACCACACTCAAAGCCTTAACTTATAGATGTAAACCAAAGAGGCCATAGATATTAAGGCATAAGACATAGTAGGGGAAATGTTTTGCCTCTGAATTTTTTCACTGCTGTGGCTATGAAATAGCTCTCTAGTTACCTGGGTGGAATGGAGGGGATAGGGTTGTGCAACATGAGAATGTAGCTGCAGTTATATGTCCTAAAGCTGCAGATCAAGGAGTGCATGGAACTGCCCAGGAGAAGGTGGGAGAAGATGAGAGGGGGGCGCTGGTTGTCTCCATTAGGCAAGCATGGTAGGTATTAAAAATGGCAACCTCAAAGAAACATTTCTGTTCTGGTGTGTTCTGTCTCCAGATAGTGAATTTATGTTTGGGCATGTGACTGAATGCCATCAATGTAACATCATCAGAAACAATGTAACAAAGTTTGAAAACAAGTTATGTCTAAACAACTTTGGCTTTCTCAAGTAGTATGCTGCTATGAAGCCAAAGCTTATAACTCAGAGAACTGGCTCAGCAAATTACCATCTTAACCTGTCAGACTCAGCAGCAAAGCAGGTTTCCCAGAATATTATAATCACATAAGTTCCTCCAGGCAAAATTGCCCCACAAATCCTAAAATTTAGCCTACCCAAGCTATAACTCACAGAATCACAAATAGCATGCATATTTGTTAGTTAGTTAGTAACTCAATTTTGAGGTAATTTGTTGTTCAAATACTTACTTATATACTAGCAGAATATTATCTATTTTAGGATTTTAAACATGAAAAATCCCCCATAGTCTATAATCTCTTCTATTAAGGTGTAATTCTGTGAATAAATAAAGTAAACCACCTGTTGCACTTCAAACATTATCTTCAATGAAGTAACTTCAATGTAGCCACTCCATAGAACATCTAACAACTAAAACATCCCTGCAAGGATGTAAGATTAACTTCTGCTTGTAAGAAGATGGGAGGGGAAGGGCAAGGATTGGGAGGAGGCTGGGGAAGATAAAACAAGAGGGGAACAGAAAGACAGAGAGTGGGGTAGAAAGGAAAGGGAGAGGAGACATTAGTATTGAAAGGACAAGGGGTGAGAGGGCCAGGAAGGGAGGGTGACATTCCTATCAATATTAAAGTTCATCCTTCCAGTTAGCAAATATTGTTTAATATTTCTTCCTCTTTTAAATACTTTCTTTAACCCCAAACTTAATGTATTTCTTTAACACAATCCTTTAATTCTCAAATATAAAGAGAAGAAAATAAACAGATTCATAACAAACTCAAGGCGTTCTTGCTGCTCCCCTAAAGACAGTCTTAATTTTCTGGTTCTCCTTAGACAGAAAGCTCCAGTTTTACCACTGCCAGGTGTTTAGGTTTTATTGAAAGCATCATTTGAACTAATTGTTTTCTCTCAACGTGCCAGATTCACACATATACAAACACACAAAGCAGGTGCTGAAATTCTGTGGGAGCGACATGAGCTTTATCTTGCTCACAGTACTAGCCCTTAATTCTAATAATATTTTCTTCTCATGCATCTTCTCAGGAGAAGAGTTGGTTGCTTTTTGCTTCTGAAGAACCTGATGAGTACACAGTAGCTATGAGTACAAAAGTCAGAGAACATTGCCCTTCATCCTGGCAAGCAGAAGTGATTTCAGCTGCAAAATCTTTTCTGAGCAATCCTTTACTGGCTTAGGTTTGTGTAAAATTATTGGTAAATGTAGAAATAAAGTTTTTTTTAAAAGATTACCTTGACCAGCCTTAATACTTGAAGTTGTACCTCAACTTGATCAGCCATGCTTTTTTTCTACCCATGAGGTCTGCCCCTTCTTGAACAAAAACAAAGGAGTGGACTGAGGAGGGTTGGCTGAAGAGAAGCAGGGAGAAGGAATGGGAAAGATGAGGGATCGGAAACTTTGGTCTGTATGTAAATAAGATAAATAAATTTCAAATACACATTCGCATGTGTTATATTCTTGTTTTTTAAGAAAGGGTTTCACTGTGCAGCCTCAGGTATCTTGGAACTCACTCTGTAAACCAGGCTGGCCTTCAACTCACAGAGCTCTGCCTCCCAAGGGCTGGAATTAAAGGTATGCACCACCACTACCTGGCTTTGAAAATCTATTTGTAACATTAGTAAGGGATCCTTAATGGCAATCACAGTGACTGACATGGTAAGCATTGTTTTTTGTCAATAAGCAGATTCTTGTGATTTTACCTCTAGAGCAATAATTTTAGAATCACATGAGAAGATACATAAATTCATAAATTTGTTTTTAGTCCCAAATATAGATGACATAAATATAAACTATATTTAGGATCACAATTAATATGTGTATTAATTTTTAAACAATTCAAGAGACAAGGTCATAAATTTATGTACTATATTCAGTAAGCATAAATATTGAAACAAAAGAATTTCAAAACCTTCATTAGTTAGTATATTCTCTCTTAGATGGTATAATTTCTACCATTTAACATGTAATTCAGGGGAAAAATGATGACAAAGCTGCAGAATGTAATGATATACTTTTTATGGTGATATTTTTGTATATAAATAGAAGAAATAGGGCCTATAATAATGATAAAAATGTTAAATACATAAATCAGTAAAATAATTAACATATCAATGTTAGATACTATGCAAGATCTCATGTTTTATATGACTATGTGACATGAAATACAGCACTGTTTGTAGTAGCTTTACTGCAAATGTGAGAAATTACTGTGTAAGGAAAATGGGATCAGCATGCAAGAAGGTACCAAAAATATTAAGATGTAGAGAAAGTCATTAACAGTGTTTTGTAGAAACAATAGGGAAGTCACACTTATGAATTCACAACAGTTGTGACATCATGCACAAGGCCTACACAAGGTGGAGCCAGATAAAATTCACATGGCTCCATCTCTAACTGAAGTACTATTAGCACTGATTGCTTTGGAGAAGAGTGGGGTCAGTTTTCTTCTCTCTAAGATGTCCAGCCCTGAAAAGCTATACATACTTTAATAGAGAGCCCAAATTCAATGTGAAAGACCTAAAAAATGGTCTTAACGCCAAGGAGCCCCCAGACTCAATAACCAGGCCATCAGATGCAAACGCATGAGGTGGCTTATTTCACGATTGCAATCGGGTGCAAAGCTTAGGGATAGCTAAGCACCCCAAGTATCCAGGCAAGCAAGCTTTTATAGACAAACTCACAAGTTTTCCATAAATTATAATATGAGGTACGAGAACAATCGGGACTGGTCCAGACATACAAGCCAGAGTTCAACCCAGAACAGAATTTGCATAGTTCAGCCCATCCCTGAGTATGTGACATTCAGCAGGCTATGTGATACCCTGATACCCGACATCCTGCCTATCCCCCCATCCCCCTGTGACTCAATTTACAATTTGATAGATAACCATTTGCTGCTACCGGTTCTGGGGTTCTGATAACCACCGGTTCTGATAACCATCTGGCTAGAAGACTGCCACTGGTCCTTAATTGCTATCCTCCTGCCCAGCTGGGAAAGGAGGAACCTGTTGGTCAAACCTGTTTGTCACATTCTGCAGTTTTTATTATCCTTCTAGGCAGGGTTGGTTGGGTCCTTTCAAATGCACAAAAAAGCTACCTACCGACTGACATCATTTATGTATGGGTTGGAAATGTGTTGCTATGAAAGTTCAGAGCAGTGTAAAAGAAGCTAAACTTGGGGGAAAGGGTGCATATGTTTGGGCCAAGAGTTAAGTGAGTTGATTAGTAGGAGGAAAATTATATTTTAAAAAGAGCAAGACATATTTTGTGTGCAATTACACATTAGGGTGACTCCAGATGGCAGCCTTAAATGGATTTTCGGAAAAGTTAGAATAAAAGTTTGAAAAAATTATCATAGCAAATATTTCAGAAGATAGTTAAATATGCCTAACCTGTTCAATTTATGTATTTAGGTATATACATAATACGTAAATGTTGTGCATGCATGCACATAATATATGTAATTATGTAACAAAAATTAGTGAAGAATGAGGCCATGAATTTGAAAAGGAGAAAGAAGAGTATATGGTAGGTTTGGCAGGAAAAATGGAAGTCATAATATATATATTATATATGAGATATAGTTATAATCTCATAAAATAAATGTTTAAAAACATCTATTGCAAATTTTATATTTGCTGTATTATTAGCTTTCTCTATGCCATTAGCAAATACCTGACAGACATTAGCAACTCAGTGGAGGAAGAGATGGTTTTGACTCACAGATTAATCAGATAAAGTTAATTACAATGAGAAATCCATGCAAGCAGGAAGCATCATGAGAACAGGACCATGAGAGTCCTTGAACACACAGAAGTAGATCAGGTAGCAGAGAAAGTGCAGTCTTTTCCCTTTCCCTTTGCATATTCAGTTTGGGAATTCTGAACCTTGGATGACATTATTTTACTCAGGGCATGTCCTTCTCTCGTTTAGCTAACCCTATCTGAAAGAACTCCTCACAGATACACCCTACTTTGTACCTTATCAATACCCTATGTACTTGTTAATCAAATGAGGTTGACAATCAAAATTGATTATTACATGTATATCAAAATATTGGACAGTATTGCACTGAAAGGCATGTTTCAAAATAGAAATAAATTTAAATAAAAGTAGCAATGATGAAATTAAATATAACTAAAGAAGTAAAATATATAATGTTATAGCACCTACAAAACCCAGGGAAAAATCCTCGAAACCTTCATTGCTATTTTGATACTTAAAGAAATGTCAGGGATTTGTCACAATATAGAAAGTTAGAAGTGTTTAGAAAGAGTGAGAATAGAAGGAAGTGACAGATTCTGGGAGTGATTTGCATTCTGCAGCTTAGTTTTCAGAAGAAAAGGTGCAATCTCAGGATTACACCATTTGCATGAGCAAAGCAATACTTTTAATCCTTAAGAAAGAGACCTGATCCTTTAAAGACAACTAGAAGGCATTGAGTGAATGAGAATTTGAACTTTCATTACCACAAATCACCATATTTACAAATGAAATGTCTTAATATTTAGACCATGGGGCATACTAAATATCCAACACATTCTAAAATATTTCTAAGTCATTCAAAGTAAAACATTTCTAAGACAAAAATTATATGTTTCAGTGTTGATTTGTGTTAGAAAAAAAGGACCCTAATTTTTATCTTATTGTCATAAAGTCATTTTAATTAAAATAACTTTCCCTCTGTGGGGAAGCATAAATAATATTCATATTGATGTAACTCTTTCTACATGTTGTTAATGCATGTTTATTTGCAATATACCCTACTTTCATTCTTTAGACACAAGTATGTAAATCAATTATATCAGCACAAACTGAAGCAACAAAATCATTACTTGGGTTTGAAAGAAGGCATTTTTCTAAGCCATGAATCATCAGTACATACAATATCTATCCTGACCTAGAATTTCTTGTTATGTTAACCTTTTTTAGTGTTTTATTGATGCATTGTAAATATTTATGCTATAAACAGTAATGACTAACTATATGTCCCTAATATAATAGAATTTAACCTTCCTAAGTCAATTATTTCAGTACCATATGCCTCATCAAACTATTTTATATCAGGATAATTTTAAAAAGAATTCATGCACAGAAACTGAAAAAAAAATTGAGCAAATTCACTAAGAAATCAAGAATCAAAGTAGCTGTATTCAAAAATTTTTAAATCATAGTTAATGAGGGAAGTGAATAATCACTTTACATGAATTACAGAGACAATTGTGAATACTAGCCAGTTAGGAAAGCATTCAATGTTCACATATCGAAAGAATTCATATTATTGAAAAAGCCATATTACCCAAAGATCAAATGTAATCCTCATATGAATACCGAGAGAATATTTAGAAAAATGAGAAAATACCATCCTCAAATTTATATACAACAACCCAGGCAATCTTTAGCATGGGCAAAAACTGGAAGTATCATAGTTCTAACTTAAAATACACTACAGACTGCAGTGCCCAAACTAGCATGTCATCAAACCTGACACATCAGTCAGTGTTCATTTAAAAGAAAAAGTCTTGGACTCTATCAATTGAACTCCAAGATAATTAAAACATTTTAATTAATTTAAAATATATTATGCTTTATTATATTTCTGAGGGCCTAAAAGAGAAGAACATATTTCTAAATGCTAGTAAAGTAATTCCATAGATGTCATGATGAATGTGTTTGCAGTTCCCAACCAGTCTTTTTCCTCTTAGAAAATTTTATTACTTATTAAAAGATTCTGAAACACAGGTATCTGGTCTTGCTAATTTTTTAAATTTTATCTGGGAGTTCATCAGCCAATCTTAAATGCATCTTCATGATTTTGAGCATCACTGCTAATTTTTGACACAGAAGATTAAATATAAATGGTAAATGAGAAGTATTCTATTCTCTTTCTCCTTCACCATCTTGCTTAGCTTCCCTCCTCCATCCTCTCTGTGTAATCAGTAGAGGTCTTAAATCACATTGCTAAGAAACACAGCTTTAATCAGAAAACTGACATACTGATAAAAATCAAGTTTTATCCTTTGATTGCACAACAGAGCTAAGAAATACTACTACAATTTGCTGTGAAGCACACTTTCACACTATAAATATGTATTACTTTCATTGGTTAATAAAAACTGACTGAACAAGAGTTGGACAGATAGAAGGTAGGTAGGAGAGCCAAACTAAGAAGATGCTCAAAAGAAAAAGGGTGGAGTCTCAGGAATTGTGAGGCAGACCCAAAAGAAGCAACATGGGAAGTTCATAATGAGGTAAATGAGCCTTAGGGTGCAGCTTAGATGAATAGGAATATGTTAATTTAAGTTGTAAGAGCTGGCTGTAGACAAGCCTAAGCTATCAGCTGAGTATTTATAATTAATAATAACTCTCTATTGATCTGGGATTTCCTTCTGTATATAAATTGCTTTTATTGATTGATGAATAAAGCTGCTTTGGCCAATGGCTCAGCAGAGTAAAGATAGATGGGAAATTCTAACAAAGAAACAGAAAGAGAGAAGGCAGAATAATGGAGATGCCATGTAGGTACAAATGGAATAACATGCTGTTCCAGTAATCCACAGCCTCAGGCAATACACACATGAATAGAAACTGTATTAAATTAGCTGGGTTTAATTTCATAGTTAGAGCTAGCCAGTAAGAGCCTAAGACATTGGCCAAACAATTGTACCTAATAATAAGCCTCAGAATGGTTATTATAAGCAGCTGTGGGAACTGGCAAGGGGGCCTGATGGGTGGAGAGAAACCAGTTCAGTGAGACCAGGTAGGATACAGAATACTTAAATCTACACTCTGAGTGTATATTTGGCTTGTGAACAGAGAAACTCCACCTACAAGAATTTCAATATCATGATGAATGCTGAATCTTCTCTGCATGAACATTATTACTGACAGATTTAGAAAAGATGTGAGCCATTGTTGACAAATAAACATCCATACGATTCATTATAAACCAATTTATTCAAAACTATATAGGGAGTATTTTTCAAGCACCACAATAAAAATGAAGGAGTTAGAAGTTCTAATTTAATTAAGGAAACCATATCCACAGCTACATATTTGTGACAGGAGTGAGTCTATGTTCTGACAAGTACTAAAAACACAGGAAAAGCCCTCAGTTCTAGAGTCTTATACTTTAATTAATGAACCAACTAATTTTGTAAGAAATATAACCAAAATTACTGGCTTGAATAAACTCAAAAACATATAGGGAATGGAAAAGAAATGTATTTAAGCTTCAATAATGACATTAAAAACACACTGCAATCAAAGGTAAAAGGGTACTTGATTAGTGCAATGGCTTGCATTTAATTTTGTTTTGCACAGTCAGAGTTTATCATATTAGTAGGTTAATCAGTTGGTTAAGTTGAAGATAGGAACTTTGTGTTTATTATTGTTAAAAATCAAATTTTATAGTGGAAGTAGCTCTGCTGCTACTTTCTCAGAATTGATGTCAGTTCTAAATGCCACAAATATCTATGTCTTGTTAAGCAGGTACCATTAGTCAGAGAAGATAAAAAGATTTAACTGAAAGTGGAATGAGTACTACTATTGATTTTAAATCCGCCATTCTAACCCCTAAGTGGTCAGCATAATTTAGCGACAATCTAATGGGATATTTCAGATATTTTCAGATATTGACTTCAATTAGTGGGAAGGTTAAATTCTCAGAATGCTTTAAAAAAAATCAAATATCTTCTTATATCATGTTGTATAATAAAGCAAGAATTGAGCTTTACAACCAAAAGTTCAATAGTTTATATTGTCAGTTTTCTTAGTATAATTATCCCGAACACATTTTTTTACCCACCTGTTGCGACTGCCTCAACCAGCAAGGAAGACAAAACACCGGGCTACTTTTTCAGCAGTTTACTCAGGAACCTTGAACAGTCTTCTGACCCTGGAAAAAACCTGCCCTCAGCCTAAATAGCCTCTGGGTGACCAACCTCAGCATACCATGTAGGCACTGTGGATAGGTCCAGGTACATGGAAGCAAACCAGCTCTTTAGCCTAGCCAAATGTGAAGTTGTTTTACAATGGAGAGAGCTCACCATCTGGAAGGTGGAAGCCAGAAGCCGGCGCCATCTTTAAGGCACGGCTGCACACACAACTCTCTACAGTTCCCCCTTTTTTATATTGTAGCAACAGGCAAGAGTAGAGGCCTGATCTCTGTAAGAATGAAATCAAGGACATTGTACTGGCTCTCACTTAGGAGTCAGCCACCCAAGGAGCATCAGACCCACCTGGTACCCTTTTCACAGAGGTGGGACATGAGGTATCTACCCCAATGCAATTAGGCATGCTCTCCTCAGGACCCGTCGTGCAATGGTCCCCAAGTGTAGTGCATGAGCCTCGCATCCTGTTCTAAGGAACTTAATATTTCATGGTGGCTAACCATGCCTGAGGGAACTGTCCTGCTTCAATGGCTGTAAAGGATTGAATGATCATGGCTGCATTGCTACGCTGGGAAACCCTAATCCGGCAGATGCACCGCAGGCAAACTAGGGAGACCAACACCAGGAGGCCTGTCAAGGCTCCTATTCCTGCCCATTCCTTAAGATGATTCATGGCATCAGAGATCCACAAGGACAATCCTTCAGCCAGTCCAGCATCCATCTGGGTCGAATTCATTGTGACAATGGCCACCCTTAGCTGCTCCATCATGCTGTCAAATTCTCCAGTCCAATTACCACAAACAAAAAGAAGGATTGGCTTTGGGAACATGGA
>JAQHUG010000164.1:4751152-4764914 GCA_028555095.1 Dicrostonyx torquatus
CTGAGATAGGGATCATCCAGACCAACACTGAAAGCGGTTCTTAATTGAACATACTTCTTTTATGTGCTCCAATTCTTCTGCTAATTATACTTAAAACTGTGGCAGCATTTTTATTACATGAGTAAAGATATTAAAATATATTCTATAGCAAAATCAGAAAAGAAGAGTGTGATTCTCTTCAGTCAATAAAATTTGCTTTAATTTTGATATTAATGTCAAGAGATGTGTTGATAACAAAAGGTTGTGATTGAAATTAATGACACAAGGGCTGCATATCAATATGTTTCTGTCATCTAGATAATGGTTGTTTGGAGACAATGAATTACAAGGTACGTACTGAGACAAAAATGAGACATATATAGAATAGATAGACAAAGAATGCAAGTCCACAGATATTTTACTCTGAGACCTAGGAACCTCTGTGTTATAATGTCTCCTCAGACACCAAATTGGCCAACCAAGGCCTTTGTTTTCATTATAACTGCTGTCCTCTGCCAGTCTAGATTGTAATGTGATGCAAAATGCCACCTTCTCGAAAAGAGCATGTGTGCTAAGCCACAAGCCAGTCAGATTGTCACAGCCAAACGGCAGTGTGCTGTTATCTGGCTCTATGTCCTAAGAAAATCTCTTATACATGGGCTTCCTTTTCCTCAAATGGAGATGAAAATCAACTGTCCTTAGCATTCTTCAGTTACTTGTTTTCAAGAAGTTTAAGTCTGGTAATCAATGTAGATACTTAAAACAGCTGCTGTCATGTATTGAGCATTTAATCTTCTAAACAGATTGAAAACAAACAAATACTTGTTACCAGACAAGATATATGCAAGGATTCAGTATTCAGAATCCTTTAGATAAGTGTCATGGCATCCTCAGTGTTAAGGTAATGTGGGCAGCCTGAGAATACTGTCCCTCTAACAGGATGCTGGAATTTCCTTCTCTCTTTTTGGCCTATTAGAGCCTAGTTCTTTACCTTTTGTCTTAGAACTTTACTGGCTAATTGATGCTTTCCAGAAGAAATTTCCTTTGTGTTTAAGTTAAAATTCTTTTGCTTTTGTAAATAAGCACTCTGTCGCATACTGAGTATACTGTTGTTTCCTAATGTATTCTGCACACAATCTGAGAGATTCACATTTCACTCTTTTAAGTTGGGTTGTAAACTGTATGAAAGGAAGAGATGCTGTGAGTTCTGTTTCCTCTGGGGTTAACAGTACTGAATATACTTACTGAGCTCAACTCAGTGACTGAATGAAGAAACTAAGTGTGTCTGGGATGGTAGGAAAATCATAAACATGCCTATATTAATTCAACACATGAGTGCCTGTTATTCCCAATAGAGCATGTCTGGAAAATGAATTTCAACTCCTCTCAGAAGGAAAGACAGAGGTTGAGTTGGGCAGAGGATTGAGCAGGGATTTCTATTTTTAAAAGAAACTAGAAGTGTGTCATAATGCCCACTGGCATTCAAAAGAGCCTTGAAGTGCAAATGCAAATTAAATGTCACTTAACCTTGTAACAGGAATTTGAATGCCATTTGTGAATTGCAAGAGCTTCCCCAAACTCTGCAGTTTTGAGATGAGGGATTTGCACCCTTTCTTCAGAACTTCAGGAGAACTAGTGGTAGCAAGTACACACGATTGTCTTCTGACTCTGGGAGATCTGTTGTCGTCACAAACACATAATAAGAAAATATAATATACCGACAAGGGATTTTTTTCGAGATTGATGATTAATTTCTGAAATTCAGAAATAAATCTTACTACAATCCCGGAAAGAGAAGATGTACTGACAGGTTTTTCCTCTGTGCTTTCCAGCTTTGCAATTCTTAAAAAAGTGGTTCTGAACAGACCAATGCAATTGAATGATTTGCTTTGACTCTGGGGTTCAGGAAAAGACTTTCATTTTCCTCCAAATCATTTAACCTTCAAAGGAATAACAAAAAAAGGCATGTAGTAAAAAAAATTACTGAGATTTTGGAGGGAGGAAAGAAAAAAAGGGCATGACTATATTTCTGAAATAGTTAATTTATTACAACTTCATCCACAACCTGGAAATAAAGTTGAATCCTTTGCTTCAGCCATGAAGCAAGTCCCAGCTTCTACATAAGACCAGATTCCAGTAATGGTCACTTGTCTTCTGTCTGTCTCACCACATCTTTTCTTTTAATTTATTTTTAAAAACAGTCTTTTATCATTTTACATACAAACTCCAGTTCCTTCTTCCTCCTGTTCTCTCTCTCCCTCTCTTTCCACCCATCTCACCCACAAACCACTCCTCAGGGAGGGTAAGTCTTCCCATGAGGAGTCAACAAAGTCTAGCACATCACTTTGAGGCAGGACCAAGGCCTTTCCCCCTATATCTAGGCTGAGCAAATATCTCACCAAAGAGAATGGGTTCCAGAAGACCAGTTCAAAACTAGGTTTAAATCCTGATCCAACTGCCATTGTCCCCACAGAGTGCCCTAAGACACACAACTGCCACCCACATTCAGAGGGTATAGCTTGAATCTATGCAGATTCACCAGCTGTCAGTCTGGAGTCAGTCAGTTACCACTAGATCAAATCATCTATTTCTGTGGGTATCGCCATCATGGTTTTGACCCCTTTGCTCATATTATCTCTCCTCCTTCTCTTCAACTAAACTCTGGGAGCTCAGCCCAGTGCTAGCAATGGATTTGCACATCCTCTTCCATCAGTTGCTGGAAGAAGGTTCTATGATGATAATTTAGGTATTCACCAATCTGATTACAGGGGAAGGGCATTTCAGGTACCATCTCCGCTATTGCTTAAGATATTAGCTGGCACCATTCTTGTGGGTTCCTGGGAATTTCAGTTGTACCAGGTTTCTTGCTAGTTCCATAATGGCTTCCTCAATCAATAAATCCCTTTATTTGCTCTCCTTCTTTCTCCTTCCTCTACCTCAGTCACCCTGTTCCCTCATGTTCTTCTCCTTCCTCCCCATCTCCTCTCTCTCTCCTCTTCTGACCTCCATTGATTACAGCATTTGATTACCAAATCAAGATGTATTTTACATGGAGAGGGTACAATGTAGTCCTCATTTTTTAGTATTTTTCTTAACCAAAGTAATTTTAAAATACATCTTGTTTTTCCCCAAAATGCAAAGAGAATAAAAGAAGATATGTTCTGTGTTTCTGCATATGAATAATACCATACTTTTGTTACTTTTCAGCAGATAAACTGTTTATTAGGAATGGCTATTTTGATGTGTTTGTAGATTCCTCTTCATTGTATATGTAGTGTTGACATCATTTCACAGTTTCAGGAGAAAATCATAGTTCCTATTCTTTTATTAAAGGGGCTTATAATAGTACAGATTTCAAGATCATTTGTCAAATCTAATTCCATCTCTCCTTATTTCCTGTTTTGATTGTTGACATCTCCGCAAAAATGCTGTGCATAAAAGCATGATTGTCACAATAGTGCGATGTAACAAATCATCAGAGAAATCCCAGTGTGCCTATGAGTCAGACTGGTAAATTAATTCAGATGAGAGAGACTCAATCTGACTGAATTCAGCAACTTTGATCTCAAACAAACCCCGAATCTGATACATGCTGGAATCTCATGCAGAAGTCAGAAGTGGGAAAGGGTCACCATAGCCACTCATGTATGTATTGCACATAAATCAAAAAAAAGACACACATACTTTGGCCTTGGGAAGCATGCTCCATTTATTTCACGAGAGTGGAAAAAAGAATATTTGTGTTCTGTAGTGACAAGGAATGATGTCAATAAATATCTTGTTGCACATATTATACTGATAGCATCACTGATATTAGCATAAAGAAGACGATATTTAAGTAATGATTATATAAAATTCCATGTAAATGATAAGGTATTTATTTCAAAAAGTTCCACATGTGATATAAATTATTAGACTAAGAAAAATGTTACATTAGAGCTGGCTTGATGATTAGTCTTTTCCCCAAAACACATCTAGAAAAAGTGGTTAAACCATAATTAATGTTCTAAATTACAGTGTAACACCACCCCAATAATAAAGCCTTTCCTAGTAAAAATAATTACATTTGTAATTTAATTTACTAGTAAGACTCAATAAATCTTCCTTTGGAGTCTGTCTAGTCGGTGAGAACTGAATTTTTCTAGATAGCCTTTGCAAATTGAAAATGCAGAGTAATTACCAGTATTTCTGGGTAAAATCTAGGTGTGAGTGGACTCTAACACTACTATGTGGTCAATATGGCTACTATGGGTTGTTTGTGATAATACATAGTGACATTAAATACTTGCTTGTCCCTGTGCCAGGGGAGTTCATATAATTAGACTCACATTAGTACTAATTAGTAATATTGAATAACAAAACATGCCAAGAAAAGATCAGAATATAAGTTTCATAAACAGGCAATTAAATGAATAAGGGAATAAAATCAGTGACTTAACACAGATGCGAACATTGAAGGCACAATAGATATAATGACTTGTCTAGGGTCCCAGTGTAACAGACAGAGCTACACATCCAAAGCACTAAGAGCTGCTTGAGCACCACACTGTAATTCTACGAGCTGTGATCTTAACAGCTGTCATAAAATGCTACCTTTATACTTTACCACCCTTTGATATTCTGGAAAAAATACTGATGATCATGGCCAATAAAAATTGCTCATCTTAAAATTTATGGTCTTTATTCTATGAAGGAGTCATAGTTACCATGTGTCATCTAGTTTTATACAAGTTTCCATTATTTTTGGAATTATGATGATGCTGTGTACCATGATTAATACAAACCCAGAGACAAAAATTGGGGTTTAATCTGTAGGTCAGAAAATCAAAGCAGCCACTGACTCTTACCACTTTCTCAGTCTGAAATTGCAATCCTGCCTCCAGGAATCTCAGAGTGAGACTGTGTGGGAGAGCTGTCTCCTCCCATCCTATATTCTTCTTTAGAGCCGGATTAAATACATGCACTACTACTGTCTTGTTTCTTTGGCAAACTAGTGTAACCACACTGGGATTAAAGGTGTGTGTCACCACTGCCTGGTCTGTAAGGCTGATCAGTGTGACTGTTGTACTGTCTGACCTTCAGGCAAACTTTATTTATTAAAATACAAATGAAATATCACTATTGTAGTACAAGGGTGCATGCTGTGTTCCCAGCACCCTTTGTTCCTTCCGGTGACTCAGCCGCCAGGGGGCTAGCTTACATTCGAAATAACCAGAGAAAAACTGTATTAATTAAATTACTGCCTGGCCCATTATCTCTAGCCTTTTCTTGGCTAAATCTTACATCTGATTCAGCCCATTTCTAAAAGTCTGTGTGTCACCACGATGTGGTGGCTTACCGGGAAGATTTTAACCTACATTTATCTCAGGCCGGAGAATCATGGCATCTTGCTCACTTCCCTTTCCTGCAGCCTTCTGTTCTGTCTACTCTGCCCATCTAAGGGCTGCCCTATCAAAAAGCCAAGGCAGTTTCTTTATACCAATGAAAGCACAGAAGTACAGAAGGGCCCTCCTACACCACAGTATAATGCTGTTTTCATATTTCCAAGTGTCCTTCATAGCATCGCTGTGGTTTTAAAATAAAGTTGGGTGTGGTGGCACACATGTTTAATCCTAGCACTTGGGAGGCAGAGGAAGATAGATCTCTATTAGTCTGAGGCCAGCCTGGTCTGCAGATTGAGTTCTAGGACAGTCAAAACTACACAGGGAAACTCTGTCCCATGATAAACAAACAAAAGATTCCAAACAAACAATAGAAATTAATTAAAATTATAGTGATGAGACCCAAACCTTGGGCATTGCTACATTCATTCTAGGCAAAATATCATACCACTGGAATTCATCACAAGTCCCCCCCCTTTTTATTTTAATGAGGGCAGTCTCCCTATGTAATTAAGTTGACCTCCAACTTAAGTTTCTCTGGCCTTCGACTCCAAATTGTTGGGGTTACACATCTGCAATGTCAGGCCTGGCAACAAGAGCATTTCCTCAATTGGGAAAAAACTGATTCCCTCTACCATAAAACCAAAATTAAGTTATTGTTATTTCTATAGAAAGAGCATGGTCTCAAATCATTACATTTAGAGAAACTACATCATTGTATATTTAACAAATTATTCCAATATGAACTTATTCAATTTCTAACTACTCTGTTGAACACAAAAATAACTATAGGGGAAAAACACATAAGACTACTGAAGGGACAAATATATAAGGATGTGTAGTTTATCATACGTGGGTGAAATCAGTATGTAGCAAAAATGCAGAGAAACTGGCTTACATTGTGTATGCTTCATTTTTCATTTCCTCCATAGTGAAATTCTTAGTCAACATAAATGATGGACTTTCAATGAGTTAGTCACTCAATATAAGTCAAATAATCAACTGAATTTTTTCTTGTTCATAAAACAAATAAATATTTTCATATTTCCACATAACTAGGCTAAACCAGATACTTCTAGCAAACCCAGCCTCCCCTGATAATTACCTTTACTTTTACATATCATATATGTGAAAACACTAATCGACATAAGAGCACCTTGGAAAAAGTAATAAGTTTTAATCAAAGACCAGGCACTGAGACTCATGCTGTTTTATTCTGGCAACATAATATTTAATTCTGAGTCTTTTTTTACCCATGAGGAAAACAAGTATGATTAATTTCTCTTTTCATCATTATTTAAGCTCTCAACACTATTACATATGCAAAAGTGTTTATAAACTCTAATATGTAAATGTGAAACTATTTTTAATTTAGGCCACAACTTTAAAACTTTACTGATTTTGAAAAAGTCTTCAATACAAAGAGTTAGAGTAATACAGGATGTAATTGGCTGGTGACATTTAATGTAGTAACATAATTCAATGTAATCAATTCCTACAATAAAATTAATATGCTGAAAGAAAATCAAGTATATATAAAATGATTAAACATATTTTATTGAATTAGCAATCTGAATAAATTTAATAAATTGACACAGAATTTAGAATCTTAAGGCAGCAAGCATTTATCCTCATGATTTTTGTGGTCATTTTTCTGTATGTTTGGGAGCCTTAGCTGGGAAGTTCTGATTCAAGGATCTGTTACACTTGACATCCACTTGTTGGTAGCAGTTTGAAGTCTTGACGGGCACTTGAGAATTTCTTCCAATACGCCTTTCACTTACTGGCTGTTAGCAGGGAGTTTTCTTGCCCAGTGGGCCTTTCTATAGGACTTCTTAAATGTTTCCCCTACATGCCTCTATCTGTTTCCAAGGCACTGAAGTATTTTAAAGAATAAAAGAGCAGTCACCTTATTGAGACTTTAGCTGAACAAGGAGAACACCAACAGCCCGCCAGCAGCACTGGAAAAAGTCAGTGGGGCCTCACCATACACAAAGAGCTAAGTATAACTGAGTATAGCCAGGAGCAGGAGGGGCATACCTCCACAAGGAAGAGCACACCAACTGGTTGTCCCATTTCAAATGGTTAGTCCTGGAAATACATGCAAGCAATATTTTAAAGACTAGATAGGTTTTATTTGGAAACATGTATATACAAATACATATATGTATTCAAGAGCAATTGATTAAAAAAGATGCTATCAATGTGAAAGAGAGCAGAGAGGGGTAAAGTGGAGTATTTGGATAGAGGATATGGAAGGGATAATTGCTAGAATTAAAAGTCAGTCTCAAGAAGAAAAAGTAACTAGGTGGTGGTGTTGACATATGCCTGTAAGCTTGTCACTGGGTGGGCAGAGGCAGGTGAATCTCCTATGAATTCAAGGTTAGCCTGGTCTACAAAGCAAATTCCAGAACAGCCAGAGATGCTACACAAAGTAATACTATCTCAAAAAACACAATAGTAATAATAATAATAATAATAATAATAATAATAATAATAATAAAATAATAATAGTGATAGTTGTAGTAATAATAAAAAGTAAAATTAAAGTGTAAGGGGCCTGCAATCTATTCTCAGAAGAAGAATCTGTGATCTATTCTCAGAAGCCATAACTCCTGCTCCTTTCATTTTCTTCTCATTATCAGCTAGTCACAAAATCCAGCTCAACTACAGCTTAACTGTAGGTGATTTAAGATCTACTCACAAAAGGAAAGAGCATCAAGGTTTTACACGTTTTAGATAAAATCCCCCACTTCTAATACTACAACACAACTCAATAATAATATTGATTTCATTGGTACACAAAATTTAGATTATTAACTTCCATTTATACAAAAGAGACTCTCTAAAAATTATTTATACTATAGCTTCTAACTATGATGTGAAAGTCTGGGGTGGTGAGAAAGGTTTATTTCATTAGACAATTTGTGCATAGCTTGTAAACAATATGCACAAAGGCTAGCTCTGGATTCAGAATTGACAGACTTATGCTTTGTAAATTAATATCAAAAACTCCTTTGGGAAATATTTAAAATAAAAAAATAACATGAGTGGAAAGAAACCCATTTCCTTCTCTTTTAATGAAAAAAGAGAACAAGGTTACATTTGTCTAAGTACTAATATAGTTATAGAGCATTGTTGCTCAGTTGTTACTTTTTAAATAAACACATTAAAAACCTGGTTAATTTAATAAGTACTACTTACACATATTTAAAAGTAAACCTTCTATGAATTTGGGCATATTTATATACAATCAAAATATTATCAGAAGGATCAGAATGACCAATAGTTTTCATGTTGGTATGCATTCCAACAAGAATTTACACAAGTCAATTTGTACAGTTACAAGAGTTACAGGAAATTATGTAGACTACTACATTAACTATCATTGCTACTGTGTTTACACTCAGAAAAATCAAGCATTTTTATATGCAGTTAGAAGCCAGCTATTTGAGCTAGTGCCATAAGCTAAGTGAGACTCACTTGTCTTTCATTTCTATGATATGGGACTTCTCATGTCATGCTGTCATGGCCAGGAAAATAGAAGCACTGTAGAAACCTGTTAAACAAATTAATTTAAATTGATCTCCAAATACTATTTATGTTGGTACATGATTGCTTCATGTATATATATTCTTCTAATTATCAGAAGATACCCCAGTGAGAGCATTATCTAAACATGATGTTTATTTGTAGCTATCTTTAGAAACTGTCTTCTGAATAACTAATTTTGGTCTCAAAGTAAACACTATTGGCAAATAATATTTGAAGTCATATTGAATTAGATAGGGGGCAGTGGATCCCAAATTTCCTAATACTGAGACCCTTTTATATAGTTCCTCATGTTGTGGTGATCTCCAACAATAAAATTAATTTTTTGATACTTCATAACTGTAACTTTGCTATTTTTATGAATTGTAATATAAATATGTGATATGAAGAATATCTGATATGCAACTACCAAAGGCTGAAAACCACTGGTGTAGAGTTTCAGAACCAAGTCTGTCTTTTATTGTGTCAAGATTTTCTATACAGATAATGATATCAACAAGGTCCTATGGCTCAATATGTGTATAAGAACACTTTTACAAGAAGCAAAACACAATGAAACAATAAAGTGTTCCTTCCCCTGTGGTGTCTGCATTTGGACACAAGCTTCCTCACAATCTTTCAACTCTCAATTTGTCCAAGCACAGCATGGTCAAAACACTGCAATTAGGTTATACACTTAGTCTTTTCTCAGATACAGTTTTCCAATAATGATTACTATTTCTGAGATTATGTAATAGGATTCAGTTCTTATAGAAGGTCAGATGATTTTCTAAAATGTTATTCCTTTATTTTTAGAGTTACTATTATTTTCTTTTAATTTTGATGTTCTGACCTATAGTCTATTAATCAAATGTCTTAACCAAGAAGTTTCAATTTATTTATTAACTTCATTTTTAATTTTAGTTGTGATGTTAGAAAGGTATCTAAAATGGTGTTAAACCAATTAAATAATAAACTTCTGAGTGAAAATATAGATTATTTTCATCATATTAATTTGCTATAACTAGCTTTTAGAAACAAAAGATTCTTTTATATGTTCTATTGTAGGCTTCTATATCAAGCAGGATATAAGCAATCTCAAAGGTGTAGGAAATCATAGGCTATGGTAGTGGGGTGAAAATCATATGTCCAATTGTCTATCATTTAAAATTTATTTTGCCATTATTTTAACAAAAATAATAATGTGTCAGAAAAAAATTGTTGTGAGGCTCCACCGAAAAGATTCAGAGTACCTTTGGAAGGCTACAGTCAAAATAAATCTCAGAGAACAATATTAAAAAAATAGTGCTGACTAATAACTAATATGTACTCTAACAACTGACTTCATTACACAGTAAGAGTTATGTTTGGTAGTATACAGTAGAAGCTCTAGGGATTTAGTTAGTGCATGACAGTTTATTTTGCATTCCATGAATCTAAATTCAGAGAGTGCTGAGCAGCAGTGATGGTATTCTATTTTGATTTTTTGTTGCTGAGATAAACAACATGACCAAAAGTAACTTGTATTGAAAGAGTTTATTTGGTTTATGCATCTATATCACAATCCTTCATTGAAAGAAGTCATGGCCAGAAATATGGGGAGATGATGCTGTCTGGCACATGTGCATGGCAACTACATGTTTGTTTTCTGACTTCCAAGACACAAATAATCACACAAAATCTTTACTAATCAAAACACTGTTTGGTTGATAACTTATACATATGTCTAGCTAGCTCGTACATCTTAAATCAACCTCTTTTCTATATTAATCTTTGTATCTCCATGAAGCTGAAGTTTACCTAAGGTTCTAGTGTCTTTCTCCTTCAGTAATAACATGGTGGCTCCTTGACTCTGTCTATTCTCTCTCTATATCTCTGTTTGGATATCCTGCCTCACTTTACTATGCCAAGCCATTGGCAAAACAGCTTTATTCATTAACCAATAAAAGCATCAAATATACAGAAGGACATCCCACATTAGGCACATTCTCAGAAGACTTTCATATATAACCCAGACCTACGTGGCCAGAAGTAGCACCATGGAGACAGTTAGCATTGACACCACTTCACTGTTCAGCTATGATACCCAAGACATATCACAAAGATAAGAGCAAGAAAATTTAGCAACTTTAGCATGATTTATTCATATTTTAAAATTATCACTATATCTAACCATGAAGAATAAAATGTCATGGAGATACTGAGCAACTATATCTTCTCCTCATATCTATCTAAATTTATGTGGCTCTTTTTGAGGCAAAATATCAAGAACCAGCTATAGTTACTATGGCAACTACATTAAAAATAAAAGTGGAATGTTTTCAAATGATAAGTACATTTAAAATGCAAACACCCACTCACTGAAAAATCAAATAAAATTTGAAGCTTCAACTTAATGTTACAATAGGTGTGTCACAAGTTCATCAACATTAGATATTATTATAGTTTATTATACAAACCATTTCATTAAAGGATGCATTACAAATAAGTATTTCATTAATAAGAAAAAAACTCATAAAAATATTGATACACATTTTTTACCACAAATATACAGAAAACACTGTTTACAACTATGTAAAAGCAATTATCATAAATTTCAAGTTATGTCACCAGACCATGAAAAATACTCAGAGGCTCACAGGCACATACCTAAATAGTATTTTACTTCCATCTTAATGTTTCTTTAGGGGATAATTTTGTGTGTGTTTACTACAGACAAGGAGGTCCTAAAGGTTGAAACAACAAGCATTACTTATGATCTTCTGATTCCAGGTTTAACATCTTACGTTATAGGGATAACCACCTTTCTAGCTATGTAAGACTAAAATTGTAATGCTAGACTGAGTCGTTTCTCAGCATGTTTCTTCAATCAAATATATTGTTATTTCCACCACTTCTATTTCTATGCCTCTAAGGCAAACAAATGATGAATCTAGCCTAGAGTAAGACACAATCCTGGTCAAGGATGCTTCTGCTTCTTGTGTTCCCGCTGGACAGACTATTATCCCAAAAGTAGCCGAAACAATCTACATAACTCTAAATTAATCGCTGCTCCTTGTTTCTTGAAATTCTCTTGTGGCTTCTTCTTGTACTGAAGTCCAATCCAAATGTTTTTATTTGATCGGCAAAGTACTGCAGATGGTAAAATCTACTGTTTTTATTCATTTTCTCTAGCCAGAATGACAAGACAAGATTCCTGTTATTCTACCATTGAGCATCCAGGTGAAGTCTGAACATAAACCTCTCTCTCTAAACATAAAGTTTTATTTCCTTTTAAGAGTTGCCTTACTATTTAATTTCAATACTTTCCCATAAAAATATCTCAGAAAGGCCTTATATGTCCAGCATTAAGAGAGAACTTATTGTCATCAGATCACATTACCTATTTAGTTCTGCTTCTAAAATAATGCTTGTTACTACTTTCAATCATCTGGGGTGTTGATTTTAAGCATTTGCTTTGTTATTGCTCATTAACACAATCTTTTATAAAGGAGAGGTCTGCTTTGCTTCTTTAACCAACCTTCACCAATGTTAGCTCAGGGCTTGATATTCAATAACATTTTTTAAAGTCAGAGCTAGGCTTGAACACATTATTTTTTGACAGAAAATAAACACATCGAATAACAGGTACTATGAGGAAAAGTAAGAGTTATATTGAATAAAATGCCATACAAAATCATATTTATTTCAGATATTCAAGTTACTTAAAATGAGCTTCAAATCACACTTGACTCACAGAGACTGAAACCATGTTGCAACTTCTTCCTGAACAAATTGTAAGTGCTCAATCTGAAATCCTCTAAACCAAAGCAGAAGCATTTAAGACAATGGGAAATAGAAAAATGTATCAAAAATGATAATTTTCAATGAAACTGTGATTGTGTGGAAGGCATTTCCCAGATAGCTGTTCTTAGTGAGCACTGCATGAGTGAATAACTCTGTATATGATGTTGAATAGGAGGGCTTAAGGAGACACTGATGGAAAGGACAGTGACAGCAGAAGGGAATGGTACTTCCAGTTCCAGAAACTTCAGGTGAGTGTCTTTCATTCTAAAATTCTGAAGACAAAATCTTACACCACAATGCATAATTTGAATCTAAATTTAAGTAAAATATTAAAATCAAAATTTCTCCAATGATCAACAGAATCTTATAATAATTATAATATAAAAGAATACAAATTTTGAGTCAAAATATTTTCTACAAAAGGACCCAGGATGATGTCACTATTCTGTTCCTATGCTTTAAGATACTTTAGAGTACTATTGAATTTTAACTATATATTTTAATTTATACTGCAAATCTTCCAAGCTTTAAAGTCAATGTCTGGGTCAAAATACAAACTCTGCTATGTTCAAATTAAAGGACACTAAGAGTTACTTGGCTTGAAAATTAATTTCCATCAGCATAAAAAGAAAATGACAATGCTAAAATTCATATTGCTATGACTTACATTTATTTTTTAAAACATTTCCTGTTAAATTATTTATTTTATAAATTATTTAGTTAAATATTTTATGTGGAATTTTCCAATAACATGTTGCTTAATTACAGCTTAGAACATTTTAGAAGCACAAATATTTGCCTATTTATAATGAAAATTATAAACTTGATACCTATTAAGAGAAAGATATAGTTAGTGAAAAATAATTACACTTGTAGGAAAAATATTTGTCAAGCCTGACATTGAAATATTTTTATAAGTTTCTTTAATGATTAGATTAAGACTGTTCCTGTGCTGAGGTCAGAGATTCAGAGGAGTGAGTGAGTGGGAGCTCTGCTGGAAGGTCCCCGGAATGCAGTGCTCCACGGGCCACCAGGAATCCCTGTTCCTGTGCTGTGGTCAGAGACCCAGAGGGGAGTCCCCCTTG
>JAQHUG010000165.1:59692-71798 GCA_028555095.1 Dicrostonyx torquatus
AGGAACCTCCTTATTGGTTTCCATAGTGACTGGACTAATTTACACTCCTACTGTGTAAGTGTTTTCTTTATATTATGACCGGTATTTGTTGTTATATGGGTTTTCCGTTGTTGTGATAAAACACCATGACTAAAAGAGACGTATGGAACAAAGAGTTTATTTTGGCTAAGCTTCCAGAGGGAGAGTCCCAATTGGTGGGGAGGCACAGCAGCAGGTGGCTGGAATAAGAAGCAGAAAGGTCATTTCTTCATCCACATGCAGAAGTCAGAGATTGCCAACTGCAAGTGAGGTGAGGTGACACTCTTAAAGCCCACCCCAGTGACAGGTTTCCTTAGCAAAGCTCTGAGGCCTGAAATTTCCATAACCTCCCTAAACAATACTATGAACAGGGACAAAGTATTCAAATACCTGAACCCATCAGGGGGGGGGCGTTGCCCATTCAAACCACTATATATAGTTTTACACACAAGGGTGTGTGTGCATGTGTGTTTAAGAATTTTGAGGATTTTGTATAGTGTGTTTTTATCATATTCATTCCTCATATCCCACAACTTCCTCTATGTACCCAAATTTGCACTCCATCCCCTTAAAACCCATTAAGACCAATTTGTGTTGCCCAAACATTTTGGATATGTCTGCTGGAGCATAGTCAGCTCTCCACGGCTACTCCCAGAGAAACCTGACTTCTCCCTTCCAGCAGCTGAAACTGTCAATAACATCTCAGGTAGGGGTGACACTTAGTGCCCAGCTACTTTGGCCTGTCTTGGGCTTGCCAGATCATGTGTGTGCTATCTAAACTGCTATGAACTCACGTGCATACATGGTGTGTGTGCTATCTAAACTGCTATGAACTCACATGCACAGATTGTGTGTGTGCTATCTAAACTGCTATGAACTCACATGTGCAGATCATATGTGTGCTATCTAAACTGCTATGAACTCACATGTGCAGATCATATGTGTGCTATCTAAACTGCTATGAACTCACATGTGCAGCTACCCTGAAGTGGCAGAAGACACTGGTTTTTCATAGTCATCCACTGCCTGTGGCTTTTGTTATAGATGGCTTCTTTTTATTATTTAAAATATTAAATTATATTTTGATCATATTTTCCCCACCTAAGTCCCTTGAAATTCTCACTTCTTCCCTCCCCACTTGACTTCAAGTTATTTCTCAGAAAAAAAAATCACCAAAACCCAATACAACAACAAAACCAAAATAAATAAATAAAATAAATAAAAATAAAACCACACTCCAAAAAAAAACTGTCAAGGTGTAACCAAATAAAAGCACACACAAAAACTGTGGGGAGCCCATTATTTGTTAGTAAAGAAATGAACACATGATCTGCCCTGGAGTGGTGGATGTACTCAGTGTCATTCCACTGAGGACAACTCATTTGTCCTCTCCCAGCAGGTGAAGTGACCTTTTCTCGAGGGGCTAGGTTTTTATTCATTCATTCATTCATTCATTCAATCATTCGTTCGTAATTTATTGTTTTCTTAAATATAACAAAATAAAATTAGTAAGATAAAACAAAGCTATCACATTGAAGTCAGGCAACAGAAGGGAAAAAGCCCAAGAGAGGGCACAACACATTTGCATGAGAGGAAACATTTGCATGCTCCAACATCCCATAAGAACACTAAACGGAAGCCATGATATAAACACAAAGGACATGGTGCACAGCTGTGAGGCCTCTGTGCATGCTGCTTTAGTCTCTGTGGGTTCATATTAATTGAGAGGACCTTGTTTTCTTGGTGTCCTCCATCCCTTCTGGTTGTTAACTTCCTTCTGCCTCCTCTTCCGCAGTCTTCTGAGCTCTAATGGAAGGGATTATTACTGATCAACCCTTGAGCTGAGAAATGCAATTTAAATTAAAATTTGCATTTTCCTGGTGGTTAAAGATGTCAAACTTTTTCATATGCTTGTTGGTTGTTTGTTTTTCATCCTTTGGGAACTGCCCATTTCATTTGCACTCTCATTGAGCTGTATCCCTTCTTGGTGTTTAGTTTTGTTGGTTGATTGGTTGTGTATTCTAGATGTGGATCTTCTGTTAGGTGTGTCATTCACAAAGATTGTCCCCATGCTTTGGGACATTCCTTCACTTGTGTTTCCTAATCATGGTGTGCCCACACTCATTTGTGCAGTCACACTCTGAAACATTTACTCAATACCAGAATTTTCTAATAACATATTTCTCAGCTTAGTTCCAGCCTAACTCGTTTCTTGCAGCCAAAGTGTGTGGTGACTTCAGCAGTGGGGATTTACTATACAGTTCTGATAGATAACCGAGGTTCTGATAGGAACCAAGCTTGTTACCTGTATAGTTCGAGGGCCTACGGGGGGACTTCTAACTAAAAGGGAAGTCTCCCATATCTGCCACTGGGAATTTTAAAATAAACTGTAATATTTCTGTTCAGAATCTTTTGAAATTATTTTTTTCAAATTAGCTTATAAAGTCATAGCTTTCCATGTGACTTCTTCGTATACCTTCAGTTTTAGCTAACTTACCCCTGCTTGAAGCATGGTTAATAAAATCTCAGAGAGAGAAACTGGGGTTCAACCTGAAGGTCAGAAAAGCAAAACAGCCAGCCACCGGCTCTTACCTCTATCTCAGTCTGAAATGGTGATCCTGCCTCCAGGAATCTAAGAATGAGACTGTGATTGAGAGCTGTCTCCTCCCATCTTATATTCTGCTCTGGTTCTGGGACTAAAGGCGTACACCACCTGGTTTCTATGACAAACTATTGTGGCTACTGGGATTAAAGGTGTATGATACCACTTCCTGGTCTGTAAAGCTGGGCTTGTTTTACTCTCTGATCTTCCGGCAACCTTCATTTATTGAAATGCAAATTAAATGCCATGATACCCACTTTCTATTCTCTCTTACTCCCATCTATCCTTATAACTCTCTAGATAACCCGTATATCCCAGTATGCTCTCTATTTTTATATCCATGTGTTCTGTTTTCGTCTCCCTCCTTAATTGCAACTTTTATTTTTAAAAAACTAAAAGTTTTATTTTTTGCAATTTCTTCTTAAGTATTTTATATATGTGAAAGAAAAAGTATTTTTCTTGAAATGCTATTTTGCAAAGAGTTTAAGACATCTCATTCAAATTGCTCCTGTTTTTTCTTAAAAATTATAACTGGGTCCCCAGTGTCTCATTTCATCACTGTGGTTTAGAAAAGTTCATTTTTCAAATTCTTAAAGTGGCCATAGTGTTAGTCAATAGCACATAACTGTGTTAATATAGACAAAGCAGAGAGACCCAGTTCTGGCATGTGTTAACCCTATGGTAAATATCTGATATATGGAATGATAGCGAAAGCCACTGGAACGTATTGTTAGAGAAAGAGAGGGTAACCAGGTTTATTTGCATTTCTGTGCCTTATAGCTCAAGTTATTTTTCACTTTTAGCTCCACCCATTCTTAAAAAGGGGCCAACTTGGAAGAAACACTGATGAGGAGAATGAAAATAAGGAAGGTTCGACAACCAAGCTTGACATCTTTAATTACCAGTCTCTGCAGAATGGTACCAAAGCTCAAGTGAGCGTTGGCGAGTTTGTCTTTGAAGCTCATGGTGCTCAGCACTTTTCCCTAAATGATGACCTGATAACTTGGGGTGAATACTATAATGAAGTGAGTATCTTTGGAGTTGGCACCATGTGCTATTCCTCAGAGTGGAATTCCTCAGAGAACAGGGCAAATGGGAGCCACTGAGTGTCATTAGGCTGAGAGGAACCACACTTTGTCCTTTCCAATGCCAAATATCTGAACTTTCTGACTGTAGAATCATTGTAAGAATTACTGATTCCTTTTGGATTAATTCTTTAGATTGCCTTGTAACACTCTAATAGACCCTTGACCCATTTAGAGGTCTTTTCCATCTGGATTTGTCTTTATTGCATATTTGTAATTATTTTCTGACCAGAAGCACTTCTTCAAATGCTAAGCACTTCTTAAAAATCTAAGCTGAGGCATTGCTAGGCTATACATGGCACTGCCTGTTTGCCCCGCCCCGCCCAGCATGGCAGAACTATCCGCTGCCTCTGAGAGCCATGTACATTGCCCTATTTTTAGGCACACTGCCAGTCTATGTGGCCACTAAGCAAGTTGTAGCACATTGCTCACAAACCCAATTTAAATGCTTGGCCTCCTGAAAGAGCCAGAGGTTGCACTGGCAGCACAGCCCAGAAAGCCAGCATTTCAAAGTCATGTGGCTTTTTTTTCTGCTACCGCTGTGTCAGGAAAACCCCTCTTAAAGGAGCTGTGGCACGCTGCCAGCAAACAGCAAGAAGCTGTTCTAAACTCTGTATTTTTGTGTCTAGAATTCCTCTTCAAGCTCTCTCAGGTTTTTAAATGGGTTTAGTTGGCCACGTTGATGCACCAATGTGCTGTAAAGAGGCTGCTTGTTCGCTCCCAGCTGCTCGGCCCCAAAATTATCACACAGAAACCATATTAATTAAATCACTGTTTGGTCCATTAGCTCTAGCTTCTTATTGGTTAACTCTTACCTATAAATTTAACCCATTTCTAGTGATCTGTGTATCACCACATGGCTGTGGCTTATCAGGTAAAGTTCTGTTAGGCTCCAGCGGGATTACATGGCTTCTCTCTGACTCTGCATTCCTTCTTCCCACATTCAGTTTAGTTTCCCCCACCTGCCTCTATTCCCTGCACAGATCCAAGACTGTTTCTTTATTAACCAATGGTATCCACAGCATACCGAGGGGAATCCCACATCAAATCATTGTAAGAATTACTGATTAATTTTGGATTAATTCTTTAGATTGCCTTGTAAAGATCTAATAGACCCTTGGCCTTCCTGGTAAGAAGGAACAACTCAGGCAGTTTTCTAGATGGATCATACAGAGGCCAAGGCTTAGGTGGAAGTGACTAACTTGGGTGAAAGAAATAAGGTGATGATCTGGGATCAAAAAGTCTCTGAAAATAGGTGTTTCTGAACTTGAATGTAAAAAGCTATCTGCACCTTCATTTCCCTTATCGTTGGAACCATTCACCCTGAGCATCTCGGTGACGTGATGAAAATGGAAGTGATGCATAGCGATGGGGATGTTGTGGTCTTCTGAGATCCTGCTCAGAGAGGGAAAATCAGTTTTCTCTAGTAGAGCAGCCGCTCCAGGGCAGTTCTCACGTCAGGGGGAGTTGACCAGCAAAGAAGGAAACTCAGTTTTTTTTGTTTTATTCGCTTTTATTTGTTTACAATTTGGTGGGTTTTGTTTTCGTTTGATTTTTTTTTTTTTTTGGTGCTGTTGTATTTTATTTTCTAGGTTTGGGGAGTTTTGTTGTCGTATTGGGATTTTGCGGTTTTTTTGAGAAAGAACTTAATGCTGGATGGGTAGAGAGGAAGAGATGATCAGAACAGATTGGGGGATATGATAAAATATATTTAAATAAAAATAATAGGTGAATGAAATAAAATAAAGTAAGAGTTCATATGACACCAAGAGAAATATCTTTAGGCGTCAAACTCTCTAAAAGCATGGCAGTTCTTATTGTCAGAGTACACAGGAGTCCTACTTGAATCTGCCCTGTGGATGCTAACCCAGATTCTGCCTCTTGACTTGCTTCCCTCCTCCCATGTCTCCTATACAGGCTCCTTTTGCTGTCTGCACTCCAAGTTGTCTACTGGGATTCAGAAAAACGCCTCATGAAGGAAAGCCATTTTGTTGTTTTGATTGCCTGCCTTGCCCAGATGGAGAGATCGCAAACAAGACAGGTATTTCTGGAAATGATGGAATATGGAAGAATACATAGTGATACAGGGCTGTGTATACAATGCCTGAGATCATTTATATTTATATAACTAACTTCAACACTTAAAAAAGAAGTTCTTTTAAGGTAGTGGTGGTGTGCGCCTTTAATCCTAGCACTTGAGAGGCAGGTAAATCTCTGAGTTCAAGGCCAGCCTGAATGGCCAGGGCTACGTACAGAAACCCTTTCCTGAAAACAAAACAACAACTAAACATTATTTCACTCCAATTTTTACGGTTGCTTTCTGTTTGTTTTATTTTGAAATTGAGCCTTGCTACATTGCCCAGAATGGTCTCAAAACCCTGGGCTCCAGTGATCCTCCTGCCTCAGCCTTCTGGATGACTACAGGAGTATGCTCCTGCATCTGGCCCAGCTTAGTCTTCAGCACTTCTATGTTGAGTTCAGTTCATTTTCTCTCCACGCTTGCTTTTCACTAGTGGTTCTGTTACTACCATAGCAGTAGTGATGGGTAAAGTTAGCAACACCTGTTCACCCTAAACTATGACAAACATAAAACCATGACCTTATTTCATGCTTGCAAAAGATAACTAATAATAACCAACATCTGAATTAGGAAATTGAGTTTAAGATACAACCTAGAGACAGCTGAGACAAAATATGTCCTTGTCAAATCTGAGGCCCTGCTAGAAACATTGTAGCAGAGTCACACTGTTGCAGACACACTGCTTCTTTCCTGGGACCCATTGAACATTGTTTGAGACACTTCCTATGGTTAATAGTAGAAACTCCATAAATACTCATTTAATGACTAAATAAATATTTGCTTTGTGATTTTATACTCTTCTTTCAAACTACTTTGATTCTTGTGGGAGTTCTCATTGTAAATGTATTCCCTGGTTCTGTAAGCTGGCCGGAGGCCACTGTAGAACCAAGCACTCAGAGGATGCTCAAGTGTGGATATGCTCCTCCCATCGCACTGATTATCCAGCTGTAGCCACTTCTTCCTCTAAATGATTCTAATTGCAAAACCTCTCTGGAGCATTAGCAATGCTCCCTGCCAGTTTTTGGTGCCTGAAATTGACATCTAATACCTATTTCCAAGCAGGCATGTAGCCATTCTCGTTTTACTCTCCTGAATGACACCTTTAGCTGTGCAAAGAAACTTTAAAATAAGGCTCTTTGCTTTTTTCGTGGCAGGGTCACCAATGGCCAGATTGACTACTTCCCAAGTGCTGGGATTATGATGAGCACCAACAAGCCCATGCTCTGAATTCTCATAATATCAAATATCACGTTTGACTTTAGTAGATAAAAGGCAAGAAATATAGCCACCTTCCTCCTTTCTAGGGACACTAGAATTTTTAAGTGCTTGTGGTTCTATGCTTGTGGTGGCCTTTTCCTCTCAACCCCATGTAAGTATTTTCTGAGACATCAATAGAAGGCTTGATGTTTACAGGTCTATGTGACTGAATCGTTTTTCCTCCATAGTCTAACATCTACCAAGAATAGCATTATCCTTGTACCTCACTAGCTGTGCTTTCCTTAGTCTGGAACAATAACTTCTGTGCTGGAACAATAACTTCTGTGCTGTGTCTAAAAACTTTAATTTAAAAAAGTTTGCAAATGTACAAGTTTACATTTACTGCAAATCAGGAATTTAATTGGGTGATAAGGTCCTGCGGTACTAAACAATGTTGAGAAAAATATTCCTTTCATCATCACGCATGGAGCATATTTTTGTGCTGGGTTTTGAATCCGAAGCCTCACATATGTTAGGCATGTGCTCTATATACAGCTGCACCCACAGATCATTCAATTATCATTACGTTTCATTACCTAGACCAAATTCACCCAGGGCTCACCATCCACCTTTAACAATGGATTCTATGACCCATCAGTTGTTCAGTGGCTGCTAATACTTCTTGATAGTACTCTTAGAGCATCGCATCTATGCTCTGGAAGTAGTCCAACCACTGTCATTTCCTGTGTACCCTTTCTGTTCAAACCACCAGTATCTAGCTGCTTATGTTAAAGAATGTATTCTTTAAAATCGAAAGGGAGAGTGAGCAAAACTGATACCCAAGCATATTAACTTCTGACAATAACCATAAATAAATCATTGTCCCTGAAAGCAACCTATTTATACCACTGAAAAGAACTGGTTTGAATCACTCTTTGGAAGAAAAATTAACAGTATAGAATGATCAATATTTTACTGGTGTTTTAAGACTTTTGTGACATATAAACTCACAGTTAAACATGCAATTGTTTTCTTTCTTCCTTTCCTTTTGAGATAAGGCCTCACTGGGAAGCTCTATCTGGCGTGGCATGTGCGATGCAGACCAGGCTCAGGGGCAGTCCTGTTTGTTTCCTGAGTGTTGGAATTACAGATGTGTGATATTGTGTCTTGCTGAAGAGAGGTCCCATGCAAGTGTCCTTCAGAGTGAATGACATCTAAGCTTAGAGAATAAGACTTCCCATTTCACTGCATTAGCTTTAAATATTCAGACTTACCTCAACCTGTATCTTTTTTCAAAAAGATAACATGAGAAGAAAATTACTAAATATTTTGATAAAATTACAGAAAACTCAAATAACATAAATAGATGCAGTAGATATACATTAACAATTAAGTGTAAAATTATTTTTACTTTAATCAACTTTTAATTATAATTCAAAGAAGGATTTTAAGGAACTCACCAAAACAAGCATTTTGTTATCGTAAATAAAAATATTCACCTCTACAGTGTATTGCCTTCAGCATTAGTTCTAAAACAATGATACATCCTTTAGTAAAATCAAAATCAAAGGAACAAAAGAAAGTACTACATAGATGCCAGAAAACATTAGGAAGTTTTAAGTTCTAGGCCTTTCACAGTCACAACCTATACCAATGGGCATGCAAGCAACATTAAGTGAACTCAGGGTTTTTTGTTTTTGAAAAAAAAAAAAGAGAAAGTGAAATTGGGAGAGAAAAGTAGTGGAGGAGAATAGAGAACAAATTGGAGAGGGAAGAAATGGGTGGTAGATTTGACCAAAATACATAATATGCATATATGAAATTCTCAAGCAATAAAAAGAAAGATTTTTTAAAATTAAGAAAAGGGACAAAAAGGGAAAAAAAAACCTAAAAGTTTCAAAATGGATTTTTCTTTTATATATAATCAAATAAAATTTTCATATTGTCTGATTTCCCTTCAATATTGTTTCCAGATTCCTTGTACTTCTCCTATTGTTCAGTTCCACTCACTTTCTGTATAATTTATGGATTCAAATGTATATGTATCTTTCTCTCATGAAAGAAAAATTAACTTACTCATATATTTTTTCAATATTATGGTTCAGTGAATGTCAACAAGGGCATTCTATAGCATGAGTTCTAATTGGTCTTAATAATAAAAACCTGAAGCCAGATATCAGGGTAAACTCTAAAAGAACAGATAGAATAAGGAGCAAGACACAGCCAGTTCTTATCTTGCTAACTCATGCTTCCTCAGCCCTATTTTCTTCTCTCTAGCTGTATCACTTCCTGTCTGTCTGTACAGACCTCCAGACCTCAATGGTTAACTAGTGGCCAGCTCTGCCCTTTCATCTTCAGGCAAGCTTTATATGTTAGAGAGCAATCTTAATACCATCACAGCATTCCTGTAGTTGGATTTTTCTGTCCTACCTGCCAGCTCCAAAATAACCACATGGAGACTTATTTATTATAAAAGCTTGGCCAATAGCTTAGGCTTGTTCCTAACTAGCTCTTATAACTTACATTAGTCCACATTTTTTAGTCTATGTTCTTTTATATGGCTCAGTTACCTTTATTCTGTACTTCCCATGCTGATTCCTCTCTATCTGGCAAATCCACCTTATTTTTCTTTGCAGCATCTTCTGTTTATAGCTGTCTACCTAGCAAATAGTCATTTAGGTTTTTATTAAACTAATAAGAAGGCACCCTGGTAAAGACACATCTTCACAGTATACGAAAAGGTTATCCCACAACACATTCCCCTCAGAATTCAACAACAGTTCTGCTCAGGGTATACTGCCCATACAAACATATGGAAAGTGACCGACGGAATGTCAACATCAATCTGCTGTCCCTTTCAGATCTGGATCAATGCACCAAGTGTCCGGAAGATCAGTATCCAAATAAGCAGAGAAATCAGTGTCTTCCTAAAATTATGACATTTTTGTCCCATGAAGATCCTCTGGGAGCTGTTTTGGTCTCTGTGGCCATAAGTTTATTTGTCTTCTCAGCTCTGATTTTAGGATTATTTATCCACTATCGGGACACACCCATTGTCAGAACAAATAACCAAAATCTCAGTTATATTCTGCTTGTTTCTCTAATGCTCTGTTTCTTTTGCTCATTGATATTCATTGGTCAACCTAGGACAGTCACATGTGTCTTGAGACAAACAATTTTTGGGGTTGTATTTTCTGCTGCTGTCTCTGCTATCTTAGCAAAAACCTTCATTGTGGTTATGGCCTTCAAAGCCATCAAACCAGGGAGCGCATGGCGAACATGGATGGTGACCCGAATCTCAAATGCTATAGTCATCAGTGGCTCTCTTATCCAAGTGTGCATCTGTGCAGTCTGGCTTGGGACATATCCTCCTTTCCCTGACATTGACATGCAGTCAGAGTTTGGGCAAATCATCCTGTGGTGTAATGAGGGCTCCACCCTTGCCTTCTATTGTGTCCTGGGGTACCTGGGCTTTCTTGCAGTTCTGAGCTTGCTTATTGCTTTTCTGGCAAGGAGGCTACCAGACAGCTTCAATGAGGCAAAAACAATCACATTCAGCATGCTGGTTTTCTGTGTTGTGTGGATTGCTTTCATACCCACTTACCTGAGCTCCAAAGGCAAAACCATGGTAGCTGTGGAAATTCTTTCCATTCTGGCCTCTGGCGCTGGCCTATTGGCCTGCATATTTCTTCCCAAGTGCTATGTGATCCTACTAAGATCAGATGACCAGTCAAGAGAAAAATTCTTTAAAAAAACTTCCTTCTTAAGGCAAAGGAATTTATTGCAACGTGTATGAGATGAACCACGTAGAAGACTCACAAGTGTGGTGTGAAGTCAGTGCATTTCACTAAACAATGGCATCTGCTATTTAATCAAGTGCCTCTGCCATCCTTGGAGAGAGCGAGTCACAATAAACAAAGCCACCGGGGGTTAGATAGCTGCCAACTAGTCATGACTTTTGATGTGTCATTTCTTTAAATCAGGTTTTCTCTTTATCTACATCATGTCACAGGACTAGAAAAGGATTGTGTGAGGCTGAAATAAAATCATTTGTATGGAAAAAAGTAGCAGTTGTTTAAAAATGTGCTTCCTTTCTGTTAGTCATATGCAAGATGATGCTTTCTATTCAATACAAATCAACTTTAAAGTCTCCAGAAGTTCTGGTGTAGAAAACTCATGGTCTCTGCTGCTCCCTCCTGAAGCGTGTCGCAAACAGTATAGGATGTGTAGAGTTTCGGTTGTTTTGTGCTCTTCCCTATTCCCCAGATGAAATAACATGGATGGAAGCTTAGTTAGAGTCTCAGGGGAAGCAGAGGTGTATCTAACGCAGCAGTGCATAGATGGTCTACTGGAAGAGGAAGCAGCCTTCATGGAGTACTGTTTTCTAATAGAGATGAGAATTTCGTATTGCATTCCACATCTTCACCCAGTGAAAGCTGATATCATTTGCATTCATTGGATTCTATTCTCAAGGTAGGAATGTATCTGAACATAGATTTAGACCAAGAGATGAAGTTTAAGGACAGCAATTTAGAAGGACACAGAGAATTGTGGGATCATGCGCCCTGGATTCTGAAGATTTTCAGATATTTGTTTTTATCTAGCGAAAAAATTCCTTTAAACTTGTCTGCCAGTTTTGGGAACCTATTCCCCATGCTGGGTTACCTTACCCAGCCTTGATGTTCAGTCTTGCTCAGCTTGATGTGCCATGCTTTGATCAAGCCCTTGGGAGGACTGCCCCTTTCTGAATGGAGATGGAGGAGGACTGGAAGGGGAGGAGGTAGATGGAAAGCAGGAGGAGAAGAGGGAGGGGAAACTGTAGTCATTATGCTAAATAAATTTAAAATGTTATTTAAATAAAACAAAATAAATGATTGTCAATGGCATGCCAACGTGGGGCTGACCAAATCTACTTAAAAGCCTGAGAGAGAGCTTGGGAACTTATTCTAAATTAAAAAAAAAAAGAAAGAATAGAGTTAAACACATCTTCTTAATAGCAGCATTTTCTTGGATGGGCTCTGCTTGCTAGAGGCAAGTGCTCTCATTTAAGAGAGGCTTCCTGACTCAGCTTTAGCTGCAAAACCCTGCAGCTCCAGCTCTTATAAGAGGTCCTGCCACAAAAAA
>JAQHUG010000165.1:99895-112239 GCA_028555095.1 Dicrostonyx torquatus
GTGAGTTGAGAAGCAGGGATTGCTGAGGCAATGGAGAAAGACAGACAATGAATGGACGTGCAGGCAGGAAGTCCCTCACTTGCAGGACCTGGCTTGCATTTTTTTTCACCAACTGACACCCAGGATTTTTTTTTTAAAAACTTTTCTAACATATACTACATTCCAACCTCAGTTTCCCTTTCCTCCCTCCCCTCATTCAGAACTTCCCCACTTTCCCTCCTCCAGATCTACTCTCCCTTCATCTCCCCTCAGAAAAGAGCAGACCACCCAGGAACATCAACCATATACGGCATCATATAAGACCAGGTACATCTTAACAAATCCAGGCTGGACGAGGCAACCCAGGAGGAGGAAATGAGTCCCATAAGCAGACAAAAGAGTCAGTGACCGACCACCCCTGCACCTACTGTTAGGAACCCCACAAGGACACCAAGCTACTCAGCCATAACATATATGTAAGGACCCAGACCAGACGACTACAGGCTCCCTGATCTCTGCAAACCCCATGAGTCCTAGTCAATTGATTTGTGGGCAGTGATCTCCTGGTGTCCCTGACCCCTCTGCTTCCTCAGACCCTTCCTCTCCCTCCTCTGCAGGACTCTCCGGGCTCCTCCTAATGTTTGGCTGTGGAACTCTGCCACTGCTCCCATCAGTTGCTGGATGCAGTCTCTTCAGTGAGGTTTCCGCTAGGCTCTGGTCAAGCTGTAGATTGAAGGTTTTGTGTACCGGTCCCTCCACTTGAGGCTTTGCCTGGTTACCCAAGATGGCCAGTGTAGGCTCCAGACCCCCAGGTGTTTTTGACACACTTCCCTGAGGAACATCATAAACAAGACTGCTAAAAGTAGTGATGGGCCAGGCCCGAAATCCAGTGTTTGTTCCCCAATAGCTAAGCTTAGATGCAGATTACACTTAGATTGCTTCAAGGGATGTGGGAGGAGTCACTGTCAGATTGAGAAATGTAAGAGGGTACCAGCTCAGACGTAGGTAGAGTGCTTACCCAACTGGCACAAACCCTGGGTTCTCGCCTGGCATTGCAGAAATACTAAATAAAAACATTTCAACACTGTAATACATTGGACAACGTTTAGGGTATGCTGGAGGAAAGGATATTTCAAGAAAATATTTCAATTAAAAAAAGGAAGCCACTTGAAGCCAGAAAGAAGCACTCTGGGCACCCAGACCGAGGCCACCAGAAAACACAGCAGAGCAGTGTTTTGAGGAACGTACAGCAAAACAAACTGCAATGTGTCTTACATATACGCCACTGCAGAAAGAAAATCCCCAAGCGGTGCAGAGAAGTAGCTCCTGCTGTGACTCTAACTCCCGTGGACATGACAAGTGAGAAAAGGGAAGTTTGAGAGGAAGTAGAACAAGTTATTTCCTAAGTGTTGGGATTGGAAAGATGCGTTAAACTTGACAAATACACTTGAGCTTCCATTAGTTCTGTTAACCTCGTTAGTTATCTCAAAAATTCCTGGCTGTCAGCCAGTGAAAACTGCAAACCAAGCCCTGAGGTAGGTGACACAGCCAGGGAGTGGGGAGAGGGAGAGGAGACCTTCATAGTGACTGCTCACTGATGAACAGCACCCCTGAGCTCGCTCTTGGCCTCAGACTGCACCAGCTACCCGCCGGCAGGACCCAGACCCCCTCAGCTGGCCCCTGCAGGCTCCTAGTCCACCCGGCAGTTTGCAGTGGTTGTGTCCGGTGCGAGGGGACCGGCACCCAGTGGGGGATATGAGCTTGCCATGGCCTCGCTGACCACCAGGCCGGAAGGGACATTGGGGTAGTCCCCGTCTGGGAGGGTGGGAAGGACTGAAGGACGTGGATCCTTCACGACTTCTAGGATGTTCTAACAGGATCTCAGCTTTACTTCATACAAAGCTCTAGGAGGACTTGGCTCTCCTAAGTAGCCAGGTGTGGTGGCACACGCCATCCAGAGGCAGGAGGATACAGCGAGTTCAAGCCCAAGCCCGCCCTAAAGGGGGTGGAGAGAAAACTAGGTGGACACTGACGTTCAGTGTGGAGTCCCTGCGGTGCTTCCGGCTCAGGTTCCAGCAGGCTCGCCTTTGTACACCTGCGGAAGCACAGCTCCATCTGGTGGAGGAATGGACAACCTGCCATGGGCTTTGGCCTGTTGTTTCTCCCTCTGTATCCTTCCTGCTCTTCCTGGCTCAGGATCAAGCCCAGGGTCTTGTATGTACCGGGCAAGAAAGATTGAAAAAGGCAATCTCTAGCTCTAGACCAGCCTGTACTACATAGATCCTGTCTCAAAATTAAATATCATTAAAATAAATGTGGCTAAAGGGCACAATCACTGTATCTAAGTGAACCTTGCATAGAAACCCATTGACCTAATGCTTAAATTGGGGAAGGTGGACCCCTAGTCTCAGGACGCAGTCAGTTCTGGGAGAAATAATCATGTGATTAAAGGCAGTCCTAGGATAAAAAAGAACGCTGTGATGAACCGATGGTTAGAGTTCTATCATGCTTATGTAATGGAACTCCCAACAAAGTCTTCCCAAACACCTGAGCAAGTCTAGGTGGCTGAACCGGTGAGCCTTCCTGAAAGTGCTGTACCCAGGAGGCACGGAAGCGCCTCCATCTCTCTCTTACTAAGTGTTGCTTTCTTGTGGCTGTTTTTCTGTACCTGTGGAATATCATTAAGTGTTTGCTTGAGTTGTGTGAGCGGCAGTCGGTCCGTGGCAAGCGCAGGGCTTTTGATTGGAAGAAACGACCAGTTTTGTAAATTAGCCCTCTACTCGTGGGATCCGGGACAATCTCAAGTTAGGAGAGCTAGTGCATATTAGCTGCAGAATCTCTCGCCTGACACAAGAACACCTTTCACACCGCTCAGCAGGCGCTTAACTCTGTCGCCCTTCTAGCCCCTTCTCTTCCGGTTCGGGAAACTGACATGGTCTTTTTTTTTTTACACCAAACTTGAAGTTTCTTGCCTATGATAATAGCGTCACAAAATAGTCCAGTCTCAGGACTTCACACTGCACAATTACAAAGCAAGAAGGGGCAGTTTTATAAACTGGGCACTGCACAATTACAAAGCAAGAAGGGGCAGTTTTATAAACTGGGCACAGTGGTGTCCTCTGTCCCTGTGTTTCCCAGGGTGATGAAGGAGGGATGTGAGTTCAGGGACAGCTGGATTATATAAAAAGACGCCATCTCAAAACAAAGGCCAGCCCCAACAACAGAGACAACAAAAAGCCAACAGAAGGTTGAAAACAGAATACCAAATAAGTCAGTTTTGCCTGTTATTCTAGATACATTTGTTTGCTACTGAAAATTAAAACAACACATTTAGATTTCTTTTTCTGAATAGCTGCTATAAAAATGTAGGGTTTTTAAATGTTTTATTGTTTGAGAATTTCATAATAAATAAAATACGTTCTGATCAAATCCACCCACCACACTCTCCCTTAAACATTTTCCCACATCCTCCCCTCATCATTTCTCACCCCCAACCTCACGTACTCTTTTTGTGTTTTTCTTTTTTTTTACTATTGCTTTTATTGAGCTATACATTTTTCTCCGCTCCCCTCTCTTTCTCTCCCTCCCCTTCTACCCTTGTCCATGATCCCCACACTCCCAAGTTACGTAGGAGATCTTGTCATTTTCTGCTTCCCATGTAGATTAGACCCATGCATGTCTCTTTTAGGGTCCTCTTTGTTGTCTAGGTTCTCTGGGCTTGTGAACTGTAGGCTGGGTTTGTTTGGTTTGGTTTTTTGTTTATTTGTTTTATGTCTAAATGTCACTTATGGTGAGTATATATTATATTTGTCTTTCTGGGTCTGGGTTACCATACTCAACATAATGTTTAATAGATACATCCATTTGCTCATGTACTTAAAAAAAAAACACGCTGAGTTCACCTAGTGAATCAGTGTGTGCATAAATATAGGGCCATCCACTGGAACATGGGCAGACTGACAGGCAAGAACTTGAAAACAAAAACAAAAAAAAACTTACTGTCAATTCCAGGAGCCTCTAATAGCTCCTCAGTTAGAAGCGGGGTTTTGTGATCCCCTCCCCATCCACGCTGGATTTTCTCCTGACTGGATCTTGTGTGTGCCTCGCAGTCGCTGGGTGTTATGTGTGCAATGGCCCAGCCATGGCTCTAAGTCAGTCCTCCACAGCTTTTGTCTCTTACAGTGTTTCCGTTCCCTCTCCTGTGAAGCTCCCTGAGCCTTGGGGACAGTGAGTGTAGATGTCCCTTTTCTGACATCTGAGCAGTCCAGTCTCTTATTCTCCTCACTTTACCCAGTTGTGGGTCCCTGTGTTCGTCTCCATCTGCTGCCCGCAGAAGCTTCTCTGATGAGGGCTGGGAAACGCACTCATCTGTAAAGATCCTTATTTAGAAGGTGATCAGAAAGTGGTTGGTCGCTCCCATGGCGACTCACACCAGAGTGGGGCCAGTGGGCATATTTTGCCAGGCTGGTTGTTACTGTGCAATAGTTTTTAATAAAGCATTTATGAGAACACATTTTTCATTTCTCTTGAATAGATAAGTCAGAGGGGACCAGCAAAGTCAGACAGTAAACGTTTCCTCTTAGTGTAATACTTGAAAACCAGAAATCCTAATTATCTTTTCCAGTCATTGCATCTGACCACACTAGTCAACACTCTCTTTACGTATCTTCAGGTACTGCATTTTACATCAGACTCTGGGCTAACAGAGAAAAGGTGAACATGTGAGACATAGTGGTGCTTTCGTGGGTCAATTTAAAGGGGAAAAAGGTACCCATACACAGAGTATGCTTACGCTATTGATGACAAAGTAGGGAGAGGTGCTTAGGACTCATCCCAACCCCAGAAGTTAGAGACTCATCAGGGAATTACATCAGCACTCATACTGACTTGCTCATGTAGGTTCAAACTACTGCCCTGCAGTGACAATCTTGCACTAACTTTCTTATCTGCAGCATGCAAGAAATAATAGTGTAAGACTTAGGCCTAAATCAATTGTCTATCACAATCAGCCTCTATTTTATTATTCCCAGAAAGATATTATTTATGACAAACTAAAAAAACTACAGATACACACTTCTTGCTTAATAGTGAAAAAAAATGGACTGAAATAATTTGGATATTGTGTCCACAAGGAGGTACAGTAAATCCTCAGATCTACTGCTGATTAATGTAGTATTTGGAAGATGGTATGATGGTGCATGTCTGTACCCCAGAACTGAGGAGCCTGAGGCAGGCAGACCATGAGGGAGACAGCTGCCTAAGCTCCACAGTGGAGTCTTCCTTCAAAAATTCATAGAGAAAGAGATCAGAAGAAGCATTTGAACGAGGTTCTGGGTATGTAGCATGGTGCAGAGGGCTTGCCTAACATATGAGGACCCAGCTTCCATCCTCAGCACTGAAGAAGCACATCTCACGGGAGAAAAGATGTGGAAACGAATGGGAAACAAGTGTGTGGGCTTATGAGTTATTTAAAGGGACGACAGACACAGCCTGTCATTAAAATTCCAGTCTCACGTCTCTGAATGCCTTAAATGGAACTCATTTCGTTGGACACTGTGCTGAGTGAGTTGTTCTTACTAAAAGGTACTATTGTGACAGCATTTGAAGTGCATCCTGAGAGTGAGCCCCAGTGCTCAGCATGGGCTGAGCGGTGGCATGTCACCATAGGCAGTCATAGCGAATGTATGCTCTGGCAGTGGCAGCCCGGAGGCTAGGGTTGTAGGATTATACTAGCCCTGCTTCCGGCTCATGTTCTGTGAACATGAAGCTGCTCTAAAATAAAGGCCAGGAAAAAAGACAGGGCTTGTCTGCTGTGGGGACACACGCCTCTAATCCCAGCACCTGAGAGGTGGAGGAGGTGGGAGGATCAAAAGTTCAAGGCCAACCCTGCCTACATAGTAACCTTGAAGCCAGGCTGGCCGACAGAAGACTCTATTTCAAAATACAAATCATAAATAAAATAAAAAGGAAGGAAGAAGGAAGGAAAGAGGAAGAAAGGAAAAAAGGGAGCAAGAATCCAGCTCCAGCCCGATATAGATACGTACTCACAGGGACAAAGGTGTAGATCCAGTCCCCAGCACCACCAACCCCCAAATGGAGAAGGCTTCCTCTTCTCCAAACAACAACAAATTCTAAAAACAGAAAAGAAAAGGAAAAACCAAACCAAAACAACAATTTAAAAACTCACATTTAGCACCAAAAACTATTTATCTGATAAAAACTATCCATCTGAATTCCCTTAAGACGGCTATCTCAGTTATTCTTTTCCAAACTACATGGAAATAAATGAAAAACCCAGAAATTCACTTAAAACTTTATCAAGTAAGCTGGGCAATGGTGGTGCATGCCTTTAATCCCAGCACTTGGGAGGCAGAGGCAGGAGGATCTCTGTAAGTTCGAGACCACCCTGGTCTACAAGAGCTAGTTCCAGGACAGCTAGGGCTGTTACACAGAGAAACCCTGTCTTGGGGGGCAGGGAAACTTAATCAAGTAAAAGTCTACTGATTGTGAGAGAAGCAGGAAACTCTTGCACACGTGTTACACAAGCATGAGTGACTGTCCCTCTTGATTTTATCTTGATCTTGCCAAATGTCACCTGTGTAGTTGGTGGAGCCATGTGTCAGCAAGTGCAGTAAGCCCATTCACCTCATACAACTTACTTAGGGCACCTGTCACTTAGCAGATGCTTCAGTCTTGTCTGATAGTCTCTCCCTGCCCATAGCAACATCTGGATCCCTCTCTGGAGGGAAAGCTACCTCTGTCCTCTGGCAAAAATCCTTTTCCTCTAGGCCTGGCGTGGATCTTCTGGTAGAGAGGAAGGGGGGCTGATACTACGGTTGAGTTCAGTTGTGAAGGTCCTTTTAATAAAGGACCTTCCTGCCGGGCGGTGGTGGCGCACGCCTTTAATCCCAGCACTCGGGAAGCAGAGGCAGGCGGATCTTTGTGAGTTCGAGACCACCCTGGTCTACAATAGCTAGTTCCAGGACAGGCACCAAAGCCACAAAGAAACCCTGTCTCGAAAAACCAAAAATAAAATAAAATAAAATAAAATAAAGGACCTTCCTACATTGAACCCACTGAAAGAGACAATGGAGATCCACTAGTGAGGGGTGCACTGCCTTCAAGCCATTAGCCAGCATCCAGACTGGCCCTGCTCCCAAGTGCGAGTACAGTGGATCTGTACCAAATACAGCCTCGAATAAGACAAAGACTAGGCTTATTTTTACATCATTTTATCCAAAGCAAACTTCCCATACCTCAATAGCAATGCTACCTATATTAATGTTTGCTACTAAATAAAAATATTCAGTATTTATCCATTTTCACAATTTACATATATTCAAGTAGACATCATGAAGAAGGGCTAAGTAGTGTTGAGACTGAGGTAGAATCAGGATTTTCGGATCTATAGCAACTGGAAGTTTTGTTTCATATTTCTTGTTACAGAAGACAGAATAAAATGTAAAAATCAAATCAGCAGCAATTGAGATACTATAGTTTGGACCATGAGAGGCAAGTCAGCACTTGCTGGGGTGGTCCAGGGTGTGCTTGCCTTCCTAACTGGAATACTTAACCTACATCCATCTCCTGCAACTTATGGCCCAGAATCCAAGCTAGTTGCAGGATTCGACATAGATTCCAACATCCAATGAAAAGTTTCTGCACCCCATAAGACTCTCCACTGATGCGATAATCCAAATCAAACCAAATCAAACTGAATTAGAAAAAGCCCAGGTTTAATGGATACAAACACTCCTGAATGGCTTTCCAGCCCCCCAGAGAAGAAACGGAGAAGACCAGAAAACCATGTATTTGTTCTGGGAGGGGGCAGTTTAAATACCCTGTGGGAGTGGTCTTGAGCATTTCTGCGGAGGGGTCATCATTTGATGGGCTTTCTCAGAGGTGGAGTCTGGACTGAGCCAACTCCCACCTCAACATTCCAGACTCTTTGCATATATGGACACTGGTTCAAGTCTGGCTACCTCCTGCGGGCGTGGGATGATATAGGGAGGGGGAGAACTGGGAGTTGACGGGCTCACGCTCAGCAGGAGGTGTGGCTGGAGAGTCATCTGGTTAACGGCCATCACAGAGACCTCAGGTATCTGTTCCTTGAGGGAGATGAGAAGGCAGGTGGCTAGTAGAAAAAGTAGATTGTTATTACCGGCCCTATGGATGGGGCTAGCCAAGGGAAGGCGATTAACTGCCAGAAAGAGTGGGACAGAGACGTGCCCTGGTTGTACAGGAGGGGTGAATGGGTGAGATGAGAGAAGACATGCCCTTTAAAACAGATTTTAGTTGCTAGGTAGGTGCCCATTTGAGCCTGGAGAGGTGGTACCAATGGTGAAGTCCCATGAGCTGGTACAGGTGCTGGTGTTATCTGGAGGGCCCTCTATAAGTTGGTCTTGGCCAAGATAGCATGAGTGACCTGTAAAATATGCTTGAAAATGGGTGGGGTTTACCAGACCTGATTTTTGATACAGCAGCAGAACTTTTCCCGGGAACCTGCAGGTATCTGTAAGATAGCTGGAACAGATTTACATCTTGTTGTCATAGCAAAAGGCTATGTATGTCTTTAAGTTTAAAGGCACGAACATTTTAGAAGACAATTAAAGGAAATTTAAATTTTTGAACCTCTGACATTACATCTTAAAAAAAAAAACTGAAAAAAATTTAAAAAAAAAAACCTGTGAAAGAGGCATACCTGTCTGCAGTTTTAGCGGGAAATTTAACTAATGTAGTGAGCTACCAGTACCTTAAGTAATCAAATGCCATCAGACAGATCTGAGAGGGATAAATACATGAGCAGAAGTGAGACAGCTCTTTTTAGCTACCCAGGCAATCCCAAGTCTCACTCTGTGGTCTTCAGTGAACACCAGTCTTCTGCTGAGTCCAGGAGGCCTGTCCTGTGGGGCAGGGTTCGGTCTACCTGTCTTGGCAGGACAAGACGATCGTGCCATCCCACTAAGTGTCGTGCCATCTGTTTTCCAGGCAGCTGATGTGGTGAAAGGCATCTTTTTGCTGTGTGGTGGCTTGGCAAGCCTCCAGGAGGAAGGCCTTCTGCAACCATGCATCTTCTTGGAGGAGCCATAGAATGCTACAGGAGCTGACCTGAATCTCTGTCATAAGAAACTCTTCTGTTAAATGCTGTACTCTTAGATATGTGAAGGCGCTTGAGAGTCAGGGTGCCATTACTTGTCAGGTGTATCTAAATTAGACATAAGTTAAATCTGGACATATAGTTTACTCAATCAGTTACAGCTTACCAATGTCAGCAGAGGCAAGAAGATTAGAAGGAATATTCTAGTAAGACAAAGAATATTGGAGGCAGAATGTCTTCTTGGTAGGACCAGCACACATGGGTACTCTTACCAAAGATGGTGCTCAGGTCAAAAATGGTGGCTATTCACGAGTTTGTATTTTTACAGAGCTGTTGTAATCTATAGTTGCACGTTTTACAGATTTTAAAACATGCACGCATACACACTGACATAAAACAAGCATACTGTGGCCACATTATTTATACATATATATTAACAAACAGATGAACAAAACTCTTTCCAGAAAACTGTGTCAGCTGACCAACTTAAAAATCCTGGAGTAGGCTGCAGGAGCCAGGAGAGCACACAGGTGGTCCCATTGAAGCCAGATCAGCAGATACTGTAAGGGATGTAAGGGAGAACAGAAACATAAGGCCAGAACACCTATGCAGCTCAGAGTGGGGGGAGGGAGAACGGGTCCATTGCAGGGAGAATCCTGGTGTGACCAGATCAGGTGCCAGAAAGCAAAAGTGCAGACAAACAGCAAATAGCGAGACAAGCGGGGGCAGGGAGAACAGTACCTAGAAACCATGGGCATATGGGGGTTTTGTTTACTTGACTCCACGCCGGCAAAAATTTCTAGGCATTAAGGACATTTGGTGTCAGATAGCTCCAATTGAAAAAGATTTTGTAAAAGGCAGTCTAAGGGCATTTGGGGATCAGGCCTCAAATTGCAGGTGCCCACTTCATAAGTCTATGCCAGGATCTGAAGCCCCATGCAATGTGTCCACTGTGGTAGGCTTTGAGTAAACAAACAAACAAACAAACAAAACCAAAAAAACCCACGGGGCGGGGATGGAATGTATGTGGGAAATTCCCTTGAACAGAAAGGGATCCCATAGGACAAGGCAGGTCCTTGTCCTGGTAACAGGTTGGGAGCCTGGCACGGTTGTGTCCTGGCCGCGTCTTTCACAGGACACCCCAAAAATCACAGGAGGCCTTGGGCCTCTAAGACAATGACGTGGAAAGGACAGCTTACCCAGTCGAAAGTCGATCTTAGCCTAGCAGAGAGCAGGTGCAGGGGAGATGGCTACTTCCCCAACACGTGGCCCTGGGCCGGTAGGAAAAAAAACACCCCCTCAGTGGGGCCTCCAGATAAAAAGTTTCTGCACCCTGATAAGTCTCTCTACCAACACAATAATCCAAATTAGACCAAATCAAACAGAATTAGAAAAAGCCCAGTTTTAATACAAACGCTCCTGGATGATTTTCCAGCCCCCCAGAGAGGACACAAAAAAGGAAGACCAGAAAATCACATGTTTAATATCTGGAGGCAGTTTAAATGCCCTGTGGGAGTGGTCTTGAACACAGGGCCGGAGTCATCATTTGGCAGACTTTCTCGGGGGCAGATTCTGGACTGAGGCAACTCCCAGGGGAGGGGGCTTGGGGTGGAGCTTCCCCCTGAACAGTCCAGACTCTTTGGACATATGGATGCCAGGCATCGAAGCAACATTCCCACCCAAACATCCAGGTTTCTCATTATTTTTGCTTGTTTGTTTTGCTTCCTTGGGCCTTTAGAATTTCTACGTAACTTGCTTAAATGTGCAAATTCTACACTCAGTGGCCTTAGGAAACAATACCCCAGACACCTGATAGTAAATTCTGACACTTTGCACACAAAGTTGGGAAGAAAGATTTCTATTGAAAGGGCCAGGAGCTGGTGACATCAGTATAAGACCATCACCCTGACACTGTTCTCCTCAGAGGAGTCAGCTGCCCGCTCCATGAAGGGGTCCACTACGTGACCATGGTCCTTGTATGTGGAGGACATTTACTTATGCTCATCTTTAAGATGGCCTCAAACATGGATAAAAGTATTGATACTATTTACAATAAAAATACAGATGGCTCCGGTGAGCCCAAGTTTTGTTAGCTTGTTAAAAAAAACCTACGACATGATTAGATTAGTAAAGATTTACTTCCCACAAAAATATGTTATACAGCTATAGTGATTCCTTATTGCGTGTCATTTAGCATTTAGACCACCTGACTCAGCCGTGGAAATTACATGTAATCCTGCCAGGAAGAGCAGCCTTCAGCAGCTCAAGAGTTGAGGCAAAGTCGTGGAGTTGATGGACAATTGTTCAACTTGACATTTATATCTGAGGGTAAAATTTAATTCTCTGGGGCCGGTGAAAAGGGAACACACATACACACACACACACACACCTTTAGGCCTTCTCTATCATCTGTCTTCAGTTCTTTTCTTGCCTTTTCCCAGATGTATCCCTTCTGTCTATATTGATGTCTTCCTCCAACTAGCTTTATTTTTCCCTTACAGCTTATATACCCCAGCAAAATCTTTCCAGCAATATAAAAAATTACAATGTGGTTACATTCTGTTTTTCAGGTGAATGATTATAATGCATCCAGGTGAAAAAACATTTCCTTTTTCCTTTACCTGATTAAACATTTTATGTATTACAGGTAAAAAAGAAGTTGTCCCAAGAACCCACATATATTCATACGTAAGCAACTCATTATAGATTAACAGAGTGTAAGCAAGCAAGGTATTTTTCTCAGCCAGTTCTTTTGCTGACAGGCTGCATTTTTCAGTTACAAAGAAAGCATCCATCACTTTATTATGTATCTCAAAAGGTAGTCTTACAAAAAAAATCTTAAAAGAATCACAAATCTAAGCTTTAATATATGAAAAACAGTCAGTCATCTCTGTTTTAAATCCTCAGAAAGCATACTCATGCAGAAGTGGGTTCAAAGAATTAATCATCACCTTTGGTCACCAACCTGTCTTATCAAGAAAGGCATGTCAGCCAGCAGTAGCCAAGCTACCACTGCTCCTGCTCCCTGACCTCAACAAGTACCTTGCTCAGCTATTAAAAGTATGCCTTTAAATTGTTTTCCAAGACTTTTTACCTCAAAGTCATGAGAAAAAACATTTTGACCTCACCTTAAGTCATTGTTTAAGGCTTTGGTTCAGGTACAATGCACACTGAAACCTGTGAACACATCTCCCAACATTAAACCTGTGAACACATCTCCCAACATTAAACCTGTGAACACATCTCCCAACATTAAACCTGTGAACAC
>JAQHUG010000165.1:112430-127405 GCA_028555095.1 Dicrostonyx torquatus
TTCATCATTAACCTAAGTCACAGTCTCTATGTCTCCTCAAGAGAAACTAGTTGTATGCCACTTCCTTGTTTTTATTTTCTATCCTCTGCAGCTCCTGCTTTATCAGGGCAAGGGCGGCACTATATCCTACCTTTATTTGTATTAATTATTCCACTAAGATGACCTCTATTATAATCCCTTACTATATTTACTAAAAACCCTTAATCACTAAAATTCTGTTTAAACTAACACTATTATTCCATAAAATCATCGCTTCAGTTAAACAGCACAGCCTAAGAGGAAATCATCTTCATGATAACCCACAGGTAACCATGTTCCATAGAATGGGAACTGGATATTTCCATGAGATAATCAAACTCCAGATTAAAGGCAGTGGGGATTTCTCCATACCCATTTACACCATGCCAGGTTCCAGAGAAAAATGGCAGTGGCAGCAAGTGTGTAAAGGCGCAGCAGAAGCAAGAGACATTCTGGAGCCGAAGCCCTTGGGGCCTTGCCTATCCACCATTCACCCGCCAGGGCTTTGCCTCCTGGTGGACTGACCTCTCAGACATCAGTTGCCACCTGCTGCTCCTCCGACATGGCCACCAGCACACCTGTTTCTACTTTCCATCAGTTTGGTCCTTTGTATACGGGGGAGATGCAGATACTAATATTTGATCCTGCCTTTCGTTTTTCCTGGGGTATAAGTTTTCCTGGCCCTGTGCTGAGGTTCACATCGACATTTATTTACATAGCCTCTGTGGGGCTCACAATGTAGAGAACAATATCAAGAATGGGCCAGACACCATTGTTTTTAAACCATTTCTTAAGCTTTCAGACTAGACAAATCTACAAGTTGGACTTTTTTTTAAAGCATTGTTCTTATGATTAAATTCCTGGATGTGTACATACATGTGCATACATGAATATATAATGTCCTTGAATCTATATTTATATTCTGTCTCATTCCAGTTACAGCCCAAGGTTGTGTGAGATCACAATCCTTTTCTCATTCGTTGGCTTTCTCATACAGATTTTACCCCACTAGTGTCTTTCTTCCTGATAAATTCCCTGAGAGTCTTCACACCATTGTTCTTCCTTGCTAAGAATAAGACTTATATGAAAAATAAAATAGGAGGAATAATAACTGGGGTATTGCCCTGTGATTCATCAAATGTGTATTTGTCTAAAAGAAACTGGAAAGAGCTGACATTTATACTGAAAACAGCATCTTTTAAGAATCTTCAAATAATCTCATCACCACATCTGCCTGTATCTGCACATAACCTGTTTCTACTTTCATAGCATTGGTAATCTCACGCTGACTTTCCACCGAGCACCACTCCCTCTGGTGGCCAATCCCGCAGGAGCAGCACCGTGCCCGAATGACTTGTTCTTTCTTACTGCTTTTCTGTCCCTGATCACATCAATGGGTCACAAAAGGTGGTCAGTAGGAGTCCTTGCCATCAAGGCATCTGGCCCAAGTCCACAGTCTGCTGTGTGGAAAGGCATCCCTATGCTTCTTTTCTTATTGCTGTTATTTTGTCTAAGTTTTGTACTTTTTGGTTGGTGGGATTAACACAATACCACTCCTCCATATATATTAGAAGGAACCAATGCCAGGATATGATAGAAATACACATATATCCATTTTTCAACATTATTTATGACAGCCATGCTATGGAATCAGCCTATGTGCCTGATAAATGGCTGGAGAAAATATGATGCATATGTTAATCCCACCAGTTAAAAATAAGACCACTGTCACCATTTAAAGCCAAATTTGAAGCAAGCTTTAACTAAATACTGGACAGGTGGGTGGACTCTGGTCAGATTCACACCAAGATTCCTGGGAAATGGCCCAAGTATGGCAAGGACTTAAGAAGGAAAACCCATAATTCATTGCATCTCCCATCAGGTCCAATCAGGGGTAAGCATATATCCTGACATATTTCCACCCCATGTGGTGAAGCACATTGGTGCAGATGGGTCAAGCACATTGTTTAGGGGAGTGAAAACACGTGACTTATTATCTCCCATAGACAACAGCCTCCAGCATTCCAGGAGCTAGCTATCCTTGGGCAAGGGGCTTGCAGATCAGAGGCATTTTTGTTTCATGGATCCCTAAGGCACAATAATTAAAACTTAAAATGTAAGTTTGGCTCTCACACATACACAACGGAATATTGTTGAGCCATAAAGAAGAATGAAATCATGTCATTTTCAGAGAAATAGGTGGGACTGGAGATCATCATGTAGGCAAAATAAGGCAGACTCAGAAAGGCGAGCATTTTATGTGTAGAATCTAGGAGGGAAAAAGACACGAAAGCAGAAGGGGGATGAAAGACTTTTCTTCCACCTCCCACCCCATAGGTTTCTCCGCTGACACAGTAAATTGGATCAAGCTGAAAAAAAGTATAACAACAGGTTTATTTAAAAAATAAACTTTAAAAAGCAACTCCAGTTCTCAGTCCCAAAGGTTGAGGCCAGAGAAGCTGCACCCCCGAACTAAAGCAAGGAGAACTTATAGGTTGTAGATGAGGGGTGTTGATGTGTCCACCACAAACCGGGTTTGTGCTCAAATATGGTCAAACACTGACCGCATAGGTGGGAGTTTGGGTTGCTGGCAGCCAAAGCAGAGGAAGTTGTGGTAGTTGCCAAGAATACAGAACTGAGCTTTTTAGGGCCTTTTAATGTTTGGAGGCTGAGGGGTGTTTGGGGTTTAGAGAGAGAGGTGGGAGGGAGGGAAGGAGGGAGGAATGGGGCCTTCAGATCATGCAGGGCTGAGCCGGAGGTCCCTACATAACAGGGGATTCTTCAGAAAATGAAAGGGAGTCTGAGAAGTGGGAAGAGGGAAATAGAGATGACAAAGTGGATTAAATGTGTGTAGGAAAAAATCATTGTCAAACACATTATTATGCACACTTAATATAAGTTAATAAAAGAAGAAAAATGCTAAAATTACATCATTGTTTTTGCTATTATGAGCAAAATGTAAGACAACATGACTGTAGTACTATTACTAGAAAAAGAAATAGAAAACTTAGAAAGTGACTTCAACAGAAATAATAGATTCATGCCAAAGGTTTAATTTAGAAACCAAAACTGCAGCTGGGGCAAACAAGAAGACAGGTAAAATGGGTGAAAAGTTCTTACATTTCAATACTTCTATTTTCACGATTGATGGTGCAAAAGTTGATTTTGACCCCTTCCCCTGGAGAATTGGCTTTATTGTATTTTAAAGTTTTCGCTGAGACCTGTTTTCAACACAGTGTGCTGGGTGTGTCTAGAATAAACCTGAAGGAATATTAACGGCAGTGAACATTCATTTCCAAGTCACGCTCTCCCAGAACACTCCACAGCAATGGCCATGACTGCACTTTCTTACTAAGCCCTACCTCTCCTGAAATCCAAGCTTCTAAATCCCTTTTGCTTGGCGCAGCTACATGGATTTCCCAGCGTAACTTCACCATAATTTCTGCAAGGCACAAATGATGTGGGGGAGTGCCATTGTCAGGTGAGGCCATCCCTTTTCTCTGCCTTGTATGAACATATCCCTGGTAAGCACATTGTGACGCTCCTACGTGGGTCTGGGAAAGTGGAATAACACAGATGTTATGTGTTATGCAGATGTGTCATAAAAGAATGGGAGCGTGACTTATCTGAGAGGGCGTGGTGCAGAAGATAGGAGAATGTCACACAAGAGAAACACGGAGGGCTTGTGGGAAAGGGGCGGGATCTGGGGAGAAGACAGTTCTAAACCCATGCTGGTTAAGAGGCACTTTCTTTCTCTCCCTCTCTCTTCCTCCCTCACTCTCCTGCTCATACACTCACTCATGCAGATGGAGAGACTGAAACTAGGCAAGACCCCAGGACCTATGCCTACAGCCTGTCTACCAGGAAAAACCACCAACTACGCAATGTGCAGGCACAGCTTGGGGGTAAACACTCCATGTTTTAAACAAAAACAAACATGAAAACAGCAACTGTTTAGAAATGTATGGAATAATAGAAATAATTGGATTTTTTTGCTTCTTGACTCACATTTGAATGCTTAACATACATTTTTACATTTTGTACAAGAAGGAATTTGGAACGTTGAAGGGTTGATTCTGACCTGTTTCCTACTCAACTCCATCCTTGCTTTTTCTGTTCACGTAAGGACCTCCCACAAACAAATGAGAGCCAATGAAAATCATTCCACAGAATGGTTGGAGCCAGAACAAGAGCCCCCTTATCCCAAAGTCTTAACTATCACACAATCCTTCCCTGAATCCTGGAATCCTCCACTCCCTAAATCACAGTTCCTTGACCTCTTTAGGAAAAAGTCACAGCCCTCATTTCCTCACTCCTTCAAAAGATACTTCCCCTTCCTGCCTACTTTCTCCTTCCCTCACTGAGAGAGAGGCAGAGGCCAGGGAGGGAGGCCTGGGGAAGGAAGAGGAGTGTACTAGGGGTGAAAATTCAACCACAGATTCTCCTAAACAATGCCTCAGCACTTCTTCTCAGGCTCAGCCTTGCTGACTCCAACAGGCTGTGCCTCCATCTTGCTGACACACGTTTCCCCTTCTCTTGCCTCCCAGGGTTGTCTTCCCTGTCCCCTGATTTCATTAGGAAACAATGCCGGGCACCATTGGGTGTGAATTCTCTGAGAGTTCACATATCTAGCTGTTGTAACATTCTTGTGCATGACAGACAAACAGCTGAGGAAAGGTTCGTGTCAGAAGCGTTTCCACGGAATAACCACAGCTGTCTTCATTTGTTGCCTACTGTAAAAAGGAAAGTCTGGGGCTGGGTTTGTTTCAATATTTTAGATAGAAGGCTACCTATTCTTTAAGTTCATGGGTGTTTTCCTTCCAGAATTTTCCCTTCATTCTCAAAAGGTATCCAAATTTTATATGTATGTGTTCATTACTTATTTCCCAAAGTAAAAGATTTCTTTTCAGGGCTGGAGAGATGGCTCAGCAGTTAAGAGCATTGCCTGCTCTTCCAAAGGTCCCAAGTTCAATTCCCGGCAACCACATTGGTGGCTCACAACCATCTGTAATGGGGTCTGGCGCCCTCCTCTGGCCTGCAGACATACATGCAGACAGAACACTGTATACATAATAAATGAATATTTAAAAAAAGATTTCTTTTCAATTCACATATTTAATGTATTTGTCTACACTTAGAAGACTTGTACTATATTAGTACGTGTTCAGCTTCTCCTTTTGCCCCATTCATTATAACTTATACTTACAGGAGAGATTATTTCTTAAGCTCTATCAGTACTCTGTGCCTCTATAGGGCTTTCTGTCCTCTTCAGTAGTGAAACTGAAGTGCTCAGGTTTGCCCCTCCTTATAGAACAGTCTTCCTGCACTGTAATTTGTCTCTCGTGTTTTCTGTAATGAATATTTTGGTTTTGCTCTAATGGTTTTAATGTTCAGAGTTTTCTAACCTCACAGAGCTTGCAGCCCAGCTCTTGCTATTATGTCACCTTCCTTTCCATAATTGTTTATAGCTCATTAGCGGTTAAAGAATCTGGAGCCATATTTATGCAGACAAAACATCCAAACAAAATGCTCACCCCTGCCCCGTTGGGGGAGTTGCTTCATGCTGACATTCCTTTCTTCATGCATCAAGAGCTCACACATATAATGCCCTTTCTTATTCACTCAGTCGGTGTGGGTGTGTGTGCAGGTGTGCACGTGTGTGTGCGTGCACATTCATGTGCATCGGTGTGTGTGCTTACTACATCATATTTACAAATGAAGGACATTCCGAATAGCACCCTTCTCAGCTCTGGTCTCCAGAAGAAGTGCCTTTGCTGTAGCATGGATACAGTTAAGCCAAGTCCCATCCATGTGCTTTTTTTACATGCTCAACTTATGGAATATTTGAATATTTACAAGTCATTTCTAGTCTCTGCAGAAGATGTGTTCACATTTGATTTATTCTATACCCCTGATCAGTTATTGATATCATCTCCAAAGAGACTTTGTAGTGATTGCTTTCAAACAAAAGATACTTTCAAATAAGAAACGGGATTTTTCAGGCTTATTAGTAAGTGTAGGTACAGACATTTACTTCTGAAATTGAGTGAGAGGTCCATTAAAGAATGCGGAAGTATGCTAACGGGCGCCTGAAAGATGTGGCATCATGAACATTTACAGTAAGACAGGAATACCACATAGAAAGATCTAATCACACTCTAAAACAGATGCTTATAAAACAAGAGGGGGTATGAGAACTCCCGGAGATGGATAACATAATGCTTTACTAACTTTAAATGTTTTAAATGCTAATGAAGTAGGGGTGACAGCTGCTGGAAGGCATTGGACTATAGGAAAAAACTGCTGAATTGAGTCAGTCTGTATCACAAGGATGTTTCGACAGCAGAATGAAATTATGTTTCTGTAGAGAAGTTGTGGATACCATTGAAATTAATGAACCTTAGACACGAGCAAGAAAAGTCCCCTGGATGCTTAGCTGCTGACATGGCTCACACAAGTCTGGGAGAAAAAAAGAAAACCTCTGAAGCAGACGGCTGATTTGAGAAGCAATAATTTGGCTGACTAGGGAATCTTAGGATGCTGCAACCCTGTTCCTTGCTATGTTGTCTGGACCAATCATACTTACTGGGCTTATATCTCCAATCCTCCAATTAGCAAAGGGGTAAATTGGGAAGATATGGATATTCCTGTTGTAGTCAATGACTCCTCTTGGTTACCTGGTCATTATGACCACAGAGGGCCGGCTAAGCCTGAGAAAGAGGACAAGGAAATCATAAATTATACTGTGAGAGTGCAAGCAATTCCTGTGTGCATGGGTAATGGAACTCACTGTCTAAATATAACTTTTTAAATCTAGTTATCAATAGCTAATCATAGTACTAACCATGGTTTTCATAATACACGTTGCATGCTTTATGCATCGGGTTTTAGAGGGCAGGAAATTAATGCTACTAGTTCCACAAATCTGCCATTTTGTGAGGCGTGGGTTACCAACAAGGAGTCCTACCAAGTACCCTGGCAACAATGTAAAGGTGAGAAACTGTGAGTGCTTATTAATCTCTCCCATGGAGACATCATTGATTGGAGCCTTTACAGCTCTCCTCAAGGAAAATATTCTCACTCAGAATTAAGATGGCACTGGTGTAGTTTGCATAAACTGTGGAAATTAGCTCCACTGTTATTGAACCTATCCAATGGCATGAAGTCAGGATGTCAGGTCCTATGTTACAGTTTGGTAATTCAGTTCAGACTAATTTGTGGATATTGGCAAGTACCTTACACTCTCTTAAAGTGTGGAAAGGAAAGTTAAACACTAGTGACAGTAAGTATACTTTGTCCTTTAGATTAAAGCCACATCTTTGGCACATGTGCACCATTACCTCATATATTATTAAAAGGACCTGTACAACAACGCCCCAATGACCATAGCATCCCTTGTGAATGTTGTACTCTTTGTTCATACCTGTATTAATGCCAGTATTTTATTGGATGCAACTTTTGAAAATTTCTATATTCTTAGAGCAAGACCAGCAGTCTGGATGCCGGGGAAGCTGTCGAGGCCACGGCAAGACCCATCAGTGCTGATTCTAATCCAGAAACTCAATGAAAGCACATGAAGAACTCGTTGGATGATTGGACTCATTACTGCTGTGGTTATGGGAATTATTGCTTTGACTGCTACCGTTGCAACAGCTGGATTGGCCCTTCTTAAAGAAATGCAAACTGCTGCGTTTGTTAGACTGACATCAGCATGCTGCAGAATTAGGGCTCGACAGAATAAAATAGCTAGTGAGGTCGTTGATGAAACAGACGACTTGAGACACGCTGTGCCACTTTCGAGAGAAAGAGACTGAAAGAACAGATAACTAAAATGTGATCAGAATATTACATCTTACTCTATGAAGGTTTAATGAAAGCAAGTACAATCGGGGGAAAGTTAAAATGCATTTGTTGACTCACCCTAATTCTTCTCAAATGATTTATGATTCACGACAAGAAATTAAGGAAACTTTTTCTAATAAGTTGCAGTGTATATCTGGGATGGATGTGATGGCAAGCCTTGCAGATACCATAGCTTCATTTAATCCTATGAATCATTTTAGTAGATTTCTCATCCTAGTGATTGTTATACTGGTTTGGACTGTGATAACTTTACTGGCTTTGAAACATGTTCTTGTTCGACTACCTAAGAACGTGAAACAACATGATAGAGAAAACAGAACAGATGTATCCACTGTGTGAACTGTCCATACCCAGTCACGCCACGTGAGAAGCCCTCCTTTTGTTATTGACTAGGGTCATCCAGGAGACTTACAAACCATTAGAAGCTATAGCTATTACCCTTGGTTGCCCCCACCCCCAGAGGTACCATGCACATCAGACACAGGGCCTCTCTGAGGACTAGCCTTCATGATATCAGAGGACCATGCAAGCTTCCAAAGGACAGAAGCAACCAACATCCCTGCTTAGCTATGATAACTATGAACCACAACGATTATCAGTATGGCAGAGTAACCTAAGGGTGTAGTAGTGGCATGCACACTTTGGCAGTAACCAACAGCTCTCTACTTGGATTTAAAATTCATTCAACCAGAGGTAAACCATGCCTGGTACTGGACACCAAGTCAACTGTCCAAGGCTAGTGAAGTTAGGGATCTTACAAGACTATAGCTGTCACTTCTCTAAACCAGCACACTTCCTTATTACATTCTCAATATTTGTCCTTATATCCACAGACAAGTGTCGTCCTCACCCCTCCTCAAGGAAGCATCTCTTTGAAACAGATCGAGACCATAGAGACCATTACAGAAAACCACAACCAATCAAAATGCAGAGTTGTGGAGCCTGTTCCCTGAAGACTGGCTGAGGGTCTCTGAACACAGATGTTAGGTGACTTCTGGATCAGCAAGTCCACAGGATTCTTGAAGCTTCTTTTTTAAATATCTACAGTTTAAAATACGCTTTTTATTTTCAATTAAAGTATGACTGCATCTTTCTCCCTCTTCCCCGTCTTCCCCCTCTTCCCTTTACCCCTTCCATATATTTTAGCTGTATTCCATTGAATGGTCATTCTAAATTTTTGGAATTTTTTTTTCTTTGATGCATACTTGTTTTAAAATTTTCATTGTTGAGAAAAGTACATATTTATATTTTAACGTATACCTGCTTGTTTCCTTAGGATCTATACCTATGAATGAATTCTTAAGTATCTCTGGTTTGCACATGTATGCTACAAGCCACAACATTATACAGGAATTGCTTAACCATCTTTTCACGAGCAACTTATCAGAACCAAGGGATCTGATAAAGGCTAAACCAAAAGGCAAGGCTTTTTGGTGTGATTGTTTTGCGAATAAAGTGGCTGTCATTTGCCGTAGATTTTTCGCTGTAGCTGACTTCCTTTCTGTTACATATTTGGGGGTTAAATATCCACAGTTCAGAACTGTTTCCCACTGCTAGGCCTTGCCCCTCTCTCCTAGGTAAGCGCAGAGATCTGCCTTCCTGCAACTATCTTTATCAGCAGACATTTGGGTCCAGGCATAGAGCATCCCACTGAAGGTATTCACAGATCTCCAAGGACATAGAATTACTACCTGCCCAAGCTGCTGCTCTGGTTTTACCCCACAACACCCACGATCAGAACAATTGATAACAGTATAGCCCAGAACTGATAATTTAGAGGCCTAGGTTTCTTCTTCGTTTCGAGCAGTAAGTCTGACTCCAGACCTAGGCCCATAGAAACTACAGTGTCTGGTGTATGTGCTATTTGATCAAAAGCTATCAGCTTCCCCTTGGTTGTCTATGCATACTGGGAGAAAAGAAGTAGTGCGCTGATTTAAACAACCCGTGCCCTATTCATAATTCTACTGAAAATAAACTCTTTAGCTCTTTACTAACCACATAAAAATGAAGTGTAGAGCAAAAACCTTCCCGTCTAGAATTTCCTCTTGTTTTAATTCCTCTCTGAACTAACTTTCCCTATTAAGGAGTTCCTCCGATGTGTACTAGCCACTCCCGTGTGTGTGTGTGTGTGTGTGTGTGTGTGTGTGTGTGTGTGTGTGTGTGTATGTGTGTGAAAACTCTTACCTGATTTTCTATGGGGCAAAAGAATTCCAGCCCTGGAAGCTGCTAGGGCTGGAATTGCTGGTTTTAAGGGCATATAAGACTGGGAACATTTGTAATGAGGAGGACAAGGAGGAACAATATAGAACTAAGAACAATGTAGACCTAGAACAATGTTGAAAAAGGAGAACAAGTAATGGGTGGAACCATGAGAAATGATGGGGTGAAGAGAGAAGAATAAGAGATATGGACAGACATTTCCTGTTGTGAGTAGATTCCTTACCCCTCAAATATTTGCCCTCAGATTTCCGCCCCCCCTTGAGCGATCCATGGCATCTTTAACTGAACCTGAAAGGAGTCTTCAAGGCGAAAATCTTTAAGGCTCGCTAAAATAGTAAACACGTGGGGCATAATCTGTGCTGTGAACATTTTGTACTCATTTTTATTATGAGTGGAGAAAAAAAGCTGAGCTTTCCAGCAAGTGACTGAACGTTATTCCTGGGTTTCGCAAACCTCAGCTGCTTTTTGAAAGGGGAAGGACATAATCCTTAAAATATCCTTTAAAGAAAATCTCTTCGTGGAAACATTCATCTCCCTGCTGACAAAACATAAGAAAAGTCTCAAGGATGTGGATGAAGCTCCTGTTGCACTTTGGGAATTCAATATGAGATTAACCGTGCTTGTGATCTAACACATTGTCTTTTTCACTATAGCATACACGTAATATTTCCATAAACAGGGTTTCTCCCTCCAGAGCAGCCTTCTCCCGGACAAGTTGCTGAAGCCTGAAGATAAGGAAGTTGGGGAAGCTGGCTGTTGCGCCTGCCCTTCAGCAGCTACCTACACCCTCACTCCTCAGCCGCAGGGCAGTGATCTCTGAATCCCACCCAGTTATCTTTGCTCGTTGGTACTGGACCTTCAAGGATTCCAGTATTACTGCTAGTGTAGATTTTCCCTTCTTCCTGATTCCTTCAGTCTAATCAAACGTTTCTAGCCTCTGTCTGGGCTTGTGTTCTTCATGCCAGAAATCCATTGTGCAATTAGCCTCATCCAAGTTCCAAGTATCTTTATACACAGTTTTCTAATGCTGACCAGGCATGTTTAAACGGAAATGAAAATGGCGGAGCAATCAAAATGACTTGCTTCTGAGACTCGTTCTTCTATGTAGCATAGAGTTCGGGAAAACATTTAAGGTTCCTATCTGCAGAAAGTGCATTATCAGCAACCTAATAAGGGGGCCGGGGAGATTAAAAGAGGGCTCAAAAACACATGCCACACACCCCTGAGGGGAAAGGTCCTCTGCAAGGACCAGTAGACCTGAGTCCCACAAGAGCCTTAGCTTCCTTCCCTTAGTTTATATTTTTTTATATGTGAGACTTAATCTTTGTTTCTGGGGCTATGGTTTGTTGTTGTTTTGGGGGTTTGGGGGGATTTTTTTTGAGACAGGATTTCTCTGTGTAATATAATCCTGGCTGTCCCAGAACTCACTTTGTAAATCAGACTGGCTCCAACTCACAAAAATCTGCCTGCCTCTGCCTCTCTGTACTGGGATTAGAGGTATGCAGGCCACCACTGCCCAGCAGGCTGTTTTCTTTGCATATTCAAATTCTGGCGTTTTGTTGTTGTTGTTGTTGTTGTTGCTTTGGCTAGGGGTGATGTGAGGGGAGGGGAGGGAAGAGAAGGGGAGGGAAGGGGTCCTGAAGTTTGTATTTCCCAGACTTGTGGAAGCATCCTCCACCCCACTACCCTTACCACCCTCTCACCATGGGGCCATTTCCAGAGGCCTCCTTGTTTCCCTGGCCTCTCTCTCTTCCCAGCTAGCCTTCTTCCTCCTGCCAAGTTGCAGAAGTCTGCAGACAAGAAAAGTAAGGAAGCTGTTGCCCTTGCTCTCAGCAACTGCAGGGAGAGGAGAGTGCAAGAGGTGGCTGGCACTTTGTTCCATCTCCAGCTGGGAGTCTCATCTCCTGCTGCCCAACCTCCCCACAGTCAGGCTTCCCCTTGGTAGCAGCAGCCGGGGTCACCTTGCTCTTACCTGGAAGTGCTGCCCCTTGCAGATTTTTCTTAAAATTTTTGAAGAAAAGTTCTAATACTTTGTGATAGGTTTTCTGTATCCCAGGAATAGGTTTCTCTGCCAACACAGTAAGCCAGATCAAGCCAAACTGAAAAAGTAGAACAGGTTTATTTGAGCAAAACAACTCCCAGGTGGCTTCTCCAGTCCCAGAGATCAAGTTTGGAGAAGCCCCATGCCCAAACTAAAGCAGGGAGATCATCTCCAACAAAGAAAAGATGTCAAAAACCCCTCATTCCTGCATTCCTGGAGACTAGTGCAACTTCCTCCCCTGTTGCTGCCAGCTGCCCAGTTCCATGCCTATGCATTCCAGCTTTTGACCACACTTGGGCACAAGTCTAGCTTGTGGCAGAAGCATCGTCACCCCTCATCTATAGCTATATAATCTCCTTGGGTTTGGAGTTAGCGAGAAAGATAGGAATGGGACACGCAGGGACCAGAAGGAAGTCCCAAATGAACACTTTGCAATTATTTTAACTGTTTTCCAGACTTAAGAATAGATTAACTAGAGCTCAGTCATTAGATTATACTTGTAATCCCAGCACTCAGGGAATAAGAGGGTGGCGAGTTTGAGACCAGCCTGAGCTGCATAGCAAAAACCTGCCACAAATAAACAGATTGAAAGCTGAATGTTTGCTGTGTGCAGGCTGGACCACGAATGGAATAACCTCACTACTAAAGTCAACATGTATTTCAGAAAACTCTCCGGAAATGTGTTGAAAGTCCACCACTTCAGAGGAGTCTCGTGGTAATCTGCGATGTCCTCAGTTTAAACATACCTGAGGTGATGATGATGAACATTTATTTGTTCCTGGAATTGTTTAAAATGGGGTTCTACACCATTGTTGAACAAGAACTTGTTTTGAACTCTGAGGAAAATAACAATATCTTATGATATTATTTATGATCATCCAAGTTCCAAATAAGACATTCAACCCTTTTGTGGCAGGGGGTCCTACCTTCTACATCTCTCACAATTGCTAACATAAATTAGCTAAACCATGTTAACTAATCTGAGGAATGAATAGATGAATATACCCATAAAGGAAATTCTATTTCCTTCATACACATTTCGACATTATCTTAGAGCAAGATTCACTTGAGGGGATATATATATTTACATAAAAATAACCTTTAAAATGAAAAATTGAAGCCGGGTGGTGGTGGTGCATGCCTTTAATCCCAGCACTCGCAGAGCCAGGCGGATCTTTGTGAGTTTGAGACCAGCCTGGTCTACAAGAGCTAGTTACAGTGCAGGCTCCAAAGCCACAGAGAAACCCTGTCTCGAAAAACCAAAAAAAAAGAAAAAAATAAAATAAAATGAAAATATGGAAATTAACATATATTCTTTTATTAACTAAAAGATTAATCAGAATTTCATGTTAATTATCAGTCTAAAAATATTGCTGTATTGAATGAGTGTTAGTTTTATATAAATTTTGTTTTGATAATTTTATAAAACTTCTGGGGCTTATGCTCTAGATGTTTATTTGTGTTTAATGCTTTGTGGTTCTCCTTAGAGACTTTCAGGGTACAGTCTTACCTTCTTCTACACCTACATCCTTTTTTAAAATTATGTGCCTTTTTGCCTAACTTCTGAGGAGTTCATGGATTTTAACTACTTATCTAATAAATAAGTATCTGTCAAATTGTTAATATATTGACATTTTTTTACTTCAGAATTGGTATATTAGAATTTTTCTATAATTTTCATGATTCAAATAGTTTTATATTTATATCAAATTGCCATATCAACACACATAAAAATTATTTATAGAAAGTAGTATTTGAACTATATTTAAAACAATATATCAATCACATGTTAAGTAGCATTAAATATTAATACAATTCAATATTTTAAATAAATTCAGGTTTAGGTGAGATTCAATACTTGAAAGCAATTCCACTCAAATGAGTAAAATTATGTTTTCATAAAGATCAAGTAATATGTTCATGGCTATAGCCCCAGCATTCTGGATTTGGAGGCAGAAGGATCAGGAATTCAAGGCCATATATCTTGGCTCTGTAGATGGTTCAAGACCAGCCTGGACTGTATGCCCCATCTCAAAGGAAACACAGAAGCAAGGTTAGGGAGGTGGCTCAGTAGATAACAGTGCTTACTGCACAAACATAGGAACCTGAGTTAAATCTCTGGCAATCATAACATGACCATAACATCCACCCACTGCCACTGTGGTAACGTATACAAGATCAATCGGCATTCCATCAGACAACACTAGCTAGACTCAGTAGGTTATACAGAGAGAGAGAGAGAGACAGACAGACACAGAGACAGAGAGACAGAGAAAAAGATAGGAAAGAAGAAAAGAGAGAAGAGGTAGGATGTGAAGGGGAGGGGGCTGTCTTGGCAGCATTGAGGGGGAGTTAGAAGTGGATATGATCTTGATACATTGTTTACATTTGTCAAAGAATGAATAAAAAGAAGTTTTAAAAAATAATGGTTTTCCTTGTCTTAAATTTCTAATTAGGAACAAGCTAATGGCTAACATTGCTTTAAGACACATCCTACTTCATTCCTGGAAACACTGACTTTCCCTTTACTCAAACCTTACTCTTTGCCCAGACTCTGTCTCCATTACTGGAAACTGCAAGGGTTAGCTAAGAACACAATGGCTTGCCCACTTGCCATCGACACCGTTCCTGTTAGAATATTTCTGATGGGATAGAAAGCCAGCAGAAAGGAGTCACGTCTAAAGTAAATATTGATGGGTTAGAAAACGAGAATTCAATTCTCATCATTCTGCAGTATAACTAGAGTTAGTAAGAATTCTGATAAATCGTTGAGCAATGATGAAAGAGTTGTGTTAGGGAAAGCTCTGTTCCTCTCTTGGGCAGTGATTGCTGC
>JAQHUG010000165.1:131504-156555 GCA_028555095.1 Dicrostonyx torquatus
AATCTGTGTGTATTTTGGCCCTTATTAAACTTGTGTGTCTTAAATAAAACTGTCACAGAAAATGACACAAATAAGCAGGTATAAACCACATTAAATAGTGAACTGGGTCCCTGTGTCTTCAATCTGCCATTCTGCCCTTATCACCACAGTCCCTACTATGTCATTTACTCATAGTTCATAGAAAACATATTTAAAAATCAATAGCAAAACTATTCTTACCAAATTCAGAAATCCTAAAAGATTTTTCTGTCTTGATTTTACTCAATATATCAAGACATTCAACACATTGACTATTGTCTTTCTTTTGTTTCAGTTTATGTTCTTGAATTTGGGGCTGGATCCTTCTGGATCTTATATATCTGCCTCTTCTCTCCCAGGAGAGTGTCTGTAAACTCTAGTGGTGCCCTATTAAGGCTTCTAGGGATACAGTCATGGATGCCTACAGTATGCTTACACTAAATATGTCTCCATCCTGACAGGCAGACTTATGGTTTTCTGAGCCCTAGCCAGGTTCATATCACACAGGAAACTCTTTTGAATTGGGAGGTGTCCCTGTGAGAACTAGTAACCTTGTGCCTAGTGTCTTACTAAGATAGCGACTTTCTGGAAAGAAAAAAAAACTGGTGAAGAGGAGAACTGGGTTCAAAGGTTCAGATATGTTGATCAAGCGGGACACAAAGGAAGTCAGCATAGTACATTATGTGAAATGCCAGGAGCAGAGTATTGGTTACATATTATAGAGTGATGAGGCAGGGTGCTTCCAAGAACCACAAGAAGGGGAAATGCTGGCACACTCTCTCTCAATGGATAGGGAAATGCTGGCACACTCTCACTCAATGGATAGGGGAAATGCTGGCACACTCTCACTCAATGAATAGGGAAATGCTGGCACACTCTCACTCAATGGATAGGGAAATGCTGGCACACTCTCTCTCAATGGATAGGGGAAAGGCTGGCACACACTCTCTCTCTCAATGGATAAGGGAAAGGCTGGCACACTCTTACTGAATGGATAGGCAGGAACAAACGAGAGAGAGAGAGCTGCTGAATCCTGTCAGATGACTCAAGCAGACTTCCAACTCTCATATGCCAAATTTTTATGTTTTGTTTTTTGTTTTTTGAAATGGGGTCTCTCTATGTAACCCCAACCCATCCTAGAACTCACTACTTAGACCAGGCTAGTCTTGAACTCACAGAGCTCCTCTTGCCTCTGCCTCCTGAGTGTTGGGATTAAAGGCATACACCAAAACACCCTGCAATCACATATCCAATTTAGACTCTTTTGTTTTCGTTTTAAGTTTGCTCCTTCTCCAAGGTCCCTTATCATAGTTAAAGATAACTCAGTTGTTTATTCTAAATTCTTGAATTCTCTTCTCTTCATCAGTGATGATGAATGAGCACTAATCAGTGCCTTATATACTACCAAGATATATTTTGCACTGTCTACATATTCTGTTCTTATATTTCGAGTACATATAATTGATTCAGTTATAATTTAGGGCTACAACATATGGGTCATTATTGGCACAGGAACATATTTTATTTATTTAACAATTTATTTCCTATAATTAAACATTGGGGGAAGCTATCTTTCAAGTATACTCCCTCATCTCTATCACATTTCACTTGTCACTACACTTTAATTGGTGTTTAACTGGTGATATTCTCTTTACATTTGAACATTCTTACTTTTCCATACTGCAGCCAGTCATTGTTGGAAGAATTCTGAGCATATCATATCACATTTGTTTTCAAAACCTTCCTTGTCACTTGATGTTCTTTATCTACAAATGATTGTTGGAAAGTAAGTTCTCCTATCTTGAAGCAGGCGTTGATATGGAGTGATGATCAAGACAGCAGATGAAATCCAAGCAGAGCATATGGTAGAACAATTCCTGGAACTGATGCTTGACAAAGACTTTGTCATTAGGCGCATGGACAAAGCAGAAGTCCAATTACTAAACCATCAGTGAGTTCGGGAATCAAAGCCAGTTCTCTGTCAGGAAGCAGACAATAATCAACAATTTATATGTAATAAGCATATATTACATATGCCAATGTCCACACTTTATAGATTCTAAGGAAATAGTTGAATTTGCAAAGACACCACCTAAATTTAAATTCACATAATAGAGTAGTAAAGGGAAATAACCTGAGATAAAGGTCAGTGTTGAATTAACTAAGACTGAAGACAGGAATGTGTGAGGTATTATTCATGAGGAAATTAGATACAAGGCTGAAGAAATTTCAAAATGATCAAGAAATAAGAGTTGACAAAGTTGAAACAAAGGAGCTCAGACATTCTACCACATGGGAGAATCAGGTCTACATAGCCATTCTCCCTGGACTGCAATAGAACAGAAAGCTAGAAAGCTAGAGAGACTGCTTATCCAGTAATTAGTAGAGCCTGAAAAGGTAAAAAAGAAAAGAGGAAACATTGAGCTGGGGATGCAACAATCCCATCACTCGAGAAGCTGAGGTACAGCATCAAGAGTCTGTTTGACTTCTAAAAGTTCTATCAGCCTCTATTAAATGTCTCTGATAAATTTGAGTTGCTTGTAATTCCTTGAAGCTCACTGAACTTTGTGTGAGCCGTTCTTTTTGAATTATCGGGTTGATCATTTATCTCAAAGCTTTTGTGTTTGTCACTGTCGCCTTATTCTATTCTCTTAGGGACATCTTGCTTTTTTGGATGTTCTTGATCTTTGTGGTCATATAAGGACATTTGAATATGAAATGTGTAAGTATTTATTCCATACTACACAGTCTGACTTTTTCCATAGCCATCTCTCTCTGAAGCCTGTCTCAAATCCTAAGCAGGCTGTCTATGGTCCCTGCATTCAATGAAGCACCATGCCAGGCCCTTCGCTCGGGACATTCTAGCTGATGCCAAAGTTTGCATATGAGTTGCTGTGAACCTTACCTGCATTCTTTATTTGCAATTGACCCTGTAGGCCTATCCATATTTGCAATTTTTCCTGACAATGTGAGAACAAGTTAGCTAAGAAACTTCTCAGAATGATGGGGGAGCCAATATAGAAACAATGGATTCAGGAGTGTTCTCCATGTGACTGTGGAATGATTCTAACAGAATCATTCATCTTGCCGGCTGAAGGAGCATCAAAGCTTGCATCCAAGGTTATGAGGTATTTATGGTGGTAACATTCCTCTGTTTAGATTCAGGGAGAATTTCTGTCAATCTAAAGACACCAGGGCACTTCTGCCCTGCCGTTCTGCTGAAGTCACTCTCCTCTGGTTATTTTTCTTTCTTTTCATTGAATTAATTTTTTACTCTTTTCACATACGTACATATGGTATATGTGCATGCACATGGGCCCACATGTGTGTAGGTATCCATCTACATGGGTTAATACACACATGTGGACACCTGAGGCTATTGTTGGGTGTCTTCCTCAATCACTCATCAACTTGAGGCAGAGACTTTTGACCTCATTGCTTTGACTAGTACAGATCCCAGTTTACCTGGGAATTTCAATGTATCTGCCCTCAATGCTGTGATTATAAACAGAGAATTAATGTGTCAAGAAAAAGAAAACATTACAGACATTCAGTGAAATTCAACCCATGATACCTCAACTTCAACAATACTGAGATGGATAAAATTTGTTACATGATTTGGGCAGTGTTCAAGGAAAGTGAGACATCATGGTTTGACCATTTAAAGCCAACTTTGACAGTGGTAATAATGAGAAAAAGACTTATTAGGCCTACATTGAGTGTTCAGGACCTGTTTTTCAGCTATGTCTACAGCAGACACAAGGATAAGTGAGCTACCTCCGAATTTGAGAGACCCTGTTGGAAGATGGTGATTAACAAGAATCTTAGCTGTTTAACTTATGTCTCATAGCTATTCCTGTTTGTACAGATTAATACACACACAATGTGATGTATCCTGAATAACACAAACCCATCTCTCCATGGCTAGTAAATAAGCAAGGATCAATGTTACTCTTTACCGTGTGGACTAGCTGTGAACTTGTGACACTAAAAATAACAAACACACTATTCAGCCTTTGAACACCTCCTGAAAGGGCTACCAGGTGCTAGTTGGAAGTTTTGTTTTCAGTAGAACAAAGGCCCCCGTGCTTATGAAAATGCTGCTAACTTCTAGGGCTGGGGAAAGCCCTACCGGTACGATTAAGTGCTCTTCATTTGCTCAGAGTCCTTAGGTTGATATAAATTGACATACTCCTAGTGCATTACCAATTATAAGAAATCTTAATATGAAGTATGAACTGGGGTGTGGTTTCAGTTCAGGGGAGGAAATAAAAAAACTGTAAAATTGCTTGTGGACACATATCTTGGGTCATTATTTGAAAGAGAATGTACTCATTATTTGACCAAGGTGAGTCCATGACTGTGGAGGTCATGGTGGAAAGCTGAAGGGAAATTAAGTCATCATGAGACCGAAGGAGGTGCTTTTCTAAGGAGTCATGGTTTTGACCGATGTGAGGAAGGGATCCTATAGAGACCCACAATCTCCACTAATTTAAATAAACTCTATCAGATTTCCCTTTAAGTATATGCTTTATTGGAGAACAAGAAGTATGCCCAGGAAATTAAATAGGATTACAAAATATAGTAGAATTCTAATATTAAAGGAAGTGAGGGATGTCTTGAATCCAACATGTATGTTAGGAGACAGTGTTTATGGGTGACAGCTTTGGTGTCCGAGTTAAGTCATCTCTGACATAAGAGGTGAAGCATTTTCAAGGACAATGTCATTGGCTAGGGTGATGTTGTGTAGGGAATTATCATCACCCTCTAGTGATGCCATCTAGGATGTGGGGCTAAGGTATCACTCTCAAGAGGGGACCAACTTAAACTTATGTAGGCCTCAAAATCATAAGCCAAAAAAAGTCACAAACCAGTTGTGACTGTCACCAGAATGGGGCATAGATGTGCCTGACTGGAGTAATTTATGTTCAAAAAAGATGCATATAAAAAAGCCAATGTTCAATTGGTCTCAGCAGAGTGTGGCCTCCGTATGGTCACCAGCTCTTATGGGATAAGATATAAGATTGAAAAGGTATAAAGACAGGCAAGGTCCAAGACAAGATGGAGAGTTCCACAGACTTATTTGTTGAACTGGAATTCAAAAAGGAGTGGGAAGAGATGCATCCAGTTCAACCATTAGGTTAAAACTATCATAAGATATGAAAGTTCTATTTGATTCTATCTTCTAAAGATCCAGCCTGGGTTATTCTCAGTAAAATGTGTGACTTGGGTTGCTTCCAAAGCCACAGTTCAGGAGGGAATAAGATGTCCTGGCAAGGCCTTTTTTTTTTGGCTTTAGTATGTTTGGAGAGTCATATCGTTGTCATTTATGTTTTTAACATCTTTGACATGAGACTCCTAGAATATCTTACCATGAAAGCAAGCTTTTAAGCGATGGCTCAGTGGTTTACAATAATGAAGAAGTTAGGATGGCCCCCTTATCGGCCAGGGTCTCCAGTGCCAATAATGATGGTCTCAAGGGTTGCAAAGCATGCACCTCTTTAATCTTGTCATTTACTGGGGACATTTGGGAAAAGGGTAGAGTCAACAGCTTCTACAAATTTAAATTTGTAAACAAAATTAATGAATGTGAAGCTGAGCATGGTGACATGTGCCTGTAGTACCAGTACTGGAGAAGCTGAGGCAGGAGTATTGCCTCAAGTTCAAGGTCAGCCTGGGATACTTAGTGAGTCCCCAGCCAGTCTGGGTGCTACACTGGAAGTCCTTGACTCTTCCTTTATGGAGCCATTACTACTCATGACCAGTCTAGTGGTGTGCTCCATCTTTTAGAAAGTGCAAAGGCTGCCTGTGTGCTACATTCATATGATCACCCAATAGACATGGCCATCTCTGGAAATCATGCCAAAAGTACAAATAATAACCAGCACCATGTTTTGTATGTTTTCACATAATTTAACTATGTCTCCATTACTATTTTTGAATGTGTTTAATTTATTAGTCAAAAACAAAATTAAACATTTGGAGGAATAGCTCAATAGTAGACACTTGCCTAGGATATTCAAGGCTCAGTGTTAGAACCCAGCACTGAATAAAGGTAATAAAATAAATTTCAAAAATTAAAAATAGGGCCTGGAAAGATGGCTTAGCCGTTAGGAGTATTTGATACTCTTATAGAGGACCAAATTCTGTTCCCAGCACCCACATAGTGGTTCACAGCTTCCTATAACTCCAGGTTCAGGGACTCCAATGTCCTCTCCTAGACTCTGTGGGTACCCACACACATGTGGTGCATATATATACAAGCAGGCAAACACACACAACATAAATAAGAATTAATTAAAGTCTTCAATCAACAAGCGTATCAATGAGTATACTTCCTACTTTTTGTAAATCTATGGAAAGTGTTAAATTTTCTTTTGGTTGTTTTATGTCCCAAGGAGTGGGGGAAGAGGGCGAAGGCAAAAAGGAGTTCCCCTTTGAGTTTGACTCCTCCCTCGTAGAGCTTTTCCGTTCTTAAGAACGAGACAATTATTTTAAGAACGAGATGATTGTTTTCATCCGTGGCCATCCGCTTTCTTACGGAGAACACTTCTATATATGCAATAGCACAAGGAGACAGAAGAGCCATCGAAAGCATTCAACTTTGGAATAGGCAGGCTCAGAATGGTTCTTCTTGAAGATGCTGGATCTCCCGGTAAATGTGTCTCATTTATACTTATCCTTTCGTGGAGTTTAGAGGTGTTCTGATAGCAAATGAATGTGACTAGCATAGGAGAGCAAGGAATGGAAAGGGGCACTCAGGTCTTTGAAAGTGTTTGTCATCAAAGATCCCAACCCAAAATCGTAAGGAAGGAAGCAATGCTTGTATTAGTTTTATGTAGTTGCTGAGATGAAAGATCAAGTCAGGACCTGAAATAAGCAGAACTGCCCTGAGTGTGAAAACAGGAGTTGTCAAGAAAGATAATGTGTAGGAATCAATATTTATTAAAAGTTGATTTCCAGCAGATGTTTGGAGAACCAAGTCAGTGCAAAATTCTACTTCATGGTGTGCATGGACCAGCTCACATCATTCCTCAGTTTTGCATGAGTGTTGAATGGAGCTGAGAGCTGAAACCATACTAAGCATATCTGATGCTGTGTGTAGAGATGAGAAAGCTAACTTTTGGGTATTTGGGATGCCAAGTAGACTGTTTGTCACCTACTGAGAATGTAAGCACCGATGGTGGAACCGTCGTGACATGAGAAATATCCATTCTCTTGTGAAGTTACTAACTGTGTGGACCAGGTAGACACGGAGAGTAATTGATGTTGGGAAGGTAGAGGGACAGAAAGCTCAGACTCCTGTCCTGTAATGTACAGAGAGCATTGCCACACCCAGTTTCACTGATGCCTCTTTAAGACCTGCCTTTAAAATTCACTTCCACACTCAGTATTCTCGCAAATCCCCACTCCTAGGCTTCATGTAAGTTCGGGGTCTGTATCTTTCCTGTTTGCCACCAATTTGGAACGAAGGGTCTTTCTTTTATTGGTTTGGTCTTTTCAGATTCTAAATTCTAAACCCTGAGCCTCTTCCTCTCCGAAATCTCTCATTAGTAAGCTTCTCTTCTGTCCTTTGTCTCATAGGATGCAAAAGGTTTGTCTGTTTAGCGACCTTCATCGTGGCCACAGTCTCGCTTCTCAGTGCCTCTGCTGTCACTAATTCTCCTGGTAAGTATTTCATCATATTTACTTATGGCCTTAGCCCACTCTAATATGAACTGTCAAACAAAAGTCACAATTCTATGTATTTTAAGTATCAGCTAAATATCCATACTCCACAGAGTTAGAGAACCAGACATTAAAAGCACACAATAAAATTCTAAGCAGAAGACGCTGAATTGTTACCATGGTCTTCCCTCAAACAAAACAATCCCATGTTACAAGATTGAAAGCAGTGTGTGTCAGGCAAAAAAAAAAAAAAAAAAAAAAACCAGGAGAAGAAAGTGCAGAGTTTTGGGGAAAAGAGAATTCTAAAAATACTTTAATAAATTCAAAACCTAAATTTTACATTAAAAAATTTATTGCAGAAAGTCAGGCGGTAGGCCCACTGGGTTCCTCAGTTAGGCCAGAGTAACAGAAGACAACAAAACAAAACATTTGAGGTAATCTGAGAAAGGGAAGGAGGAAAAGGTTTATTTTGTCACCGAAGGTAAAAGGAAAACAACTCTCTTCCTTTCTGTTTTAAAAGACTAGTTTCAGTAGACTTCAACTGCTTTGTAAATTTTTATGTAAGTATGTAAAATGGGTATTTAATCCCCTTCAGCTTGTTTTTCCATTCCCACATGGCCACTGTCAACTTTATTTCTATTGAGTTTATGGTAGGAAGAAACACACATAGCTCACCCTGTAACACACTGTGCATCTTATCCTAGAAGGTATAAACTGCCACTGCTAAGGATACACAGCCATACTACTAAAATTCCATAGATTACCGTGCTGTTAGCTTTCCCAGTTTTGCCATTGTTGTACTTGAAGCCTGTGGTACTAATGATTCTATCCAGTGCTGTAAAATAGCATCCTCCTGTGATATCACAGTGGGGTCAGGATGGTCTCAACTCTGACTCTAAGTCATACGTAAGTAATCTAACAGCACAGCCTGCTCTCTGAACTCCTTTTGACCATCATTGCTGTGTTCAATTGTTATTACAGGAGGAATGAAAAAGGAACTGAGACTGACTGGTGGTGAAAACAATTGCACTGGGAGAGTGGAACTTAAGATCCGTGAGAAGTGGGGAACAGTGTGCAAGAACGGCTGGAGCATGAATGAGGTTTCTGTGGTTTGCCGGCAGCTAGGATGCCCAACTTCTATTAAAGCCCTTGGATGGGCTAACTCCAGTGCAGGCTCTGGGGACATCTGGATGGATAAGGTTTCTTGTACAGGGAATGAGTCAGCTCTTTGGGACTGCAAACACGAGGGGTGGGGAAAGCATAACTGTACCCACGAGCAAGATGTTGGAGTGACCTGCTCAGGTAAGGATTACCTACGTTCAAGCAAATCTCATGCACATATTTCTGACTCAAAGCACAGCGTCCCTCTCTTGGAAAAAATTCTGGGCCGAATTCTAACACAATCATTCCCTGATGCTGTGGTTTTATGTAAACTATTTAATCTTTCTGAGCATCTGATAACTCAATGATAAGACACTTACAGATCTCTTTGCACACTGGTATATAACAAGTGCTGAAAATGTTAGTTTCTTCATGGACCCCCATCTTTTATTATCATGTTGACTCAGCCATATTCATTTCTTCCTCCTCCTCATTTTTTAAATTATTAATTTTTGTGATGGGAAAACAAAAGTAGCATTTACAACAAAATTCAAAGCTATGAGAAATCTTTCCAGGCTCTTACCTGTATAGAGAGTTGATATCCAGCTATGACTTCCATGTAGTACACTCTGCTCTTATTTTCTTACATGATGAAGAGTGAAATTCAACTTACTTTTAGAAGTTTATAAACTTAAAGGTGCAACCAGAACCTAGTAAGAGAAAAGGAAACAATAGCCACTGGAGGCTCACTGGTTTCATAGGAATCTGCGTATGTGAAATCCTTCACCCTAATTGCTGCTTAGTCTGCAGACTCTACCTCTTGGGAGATGGCAGCACACCAATCAACAGAAAACTGGTGCCAGGCCACTCCCCCAACCTCTGTGCTACTCACATCTTAGCTTCACGATCTTTCTAGGTGATCAGTGCTATGCCCGCTACTAAGTCTCAGATCGCTGACCTATGAAGTGAGCTAATGATGACAGCATGTAGTGCTTAAACATGTAAGAACTGAAGACTATGGCATGTGGTGCACTTTTGTATATTTTGATTATGACCTCTTACTCTTATTAATTGTTATTACTAATTGCCCATAATGAAAACAAACCTTGCTAAGTTGGGGTCATTGGTTGGAGCTTATAGTTCATAAAATTTAATTTCTTGTTCAAGAAAGAAAGTGCTTCTAAACATTTTGTCCAACTGCACCTTCTCAAGTGTCCCCAGATGTCAGCCAAAGTCTCCCCTCTTCGTGTATTTTACTCCTCACAGGAACTCATAGCATGAGAAACAAATTTCAGTGTAAAAAAATGAAAATAAAGCCTCCTCTTTTTGCTGAAAATGATAGTAACTTTCTTGGAGAGAAAAAAAAACTTTGATTCAGAAAACTGAAATAAATTATTTTCCCATAATTTTAAAGAAATTGATTGCACATAATGTTTTGCAAATTGTTGTGTTTATTTAGGCATTTTCATCTTTGCTTTTTCTTATTTTCTAATTTCAAATTCAACATCAATTATTTATTTTCAGAACTCTTTTACTATGGAGAGGTTAAAATAAGGAATCTAAGCATTCAGTAAATAACCATTTTCTCATTTTCAACAATTTGATTAGAAGGCCAATTTCCTTTTTTCTGCTTTTTGTTCCTGTATGCGAATAATGAGCCATATTGACCTTTTTAACAAAGAATATTTTGATCTATAATACAATTTCCTTGGAAAGTGGATGTAGAGGAAAATCCTTTCTGTTCAATGGATTTTAGCAGGTCAAAAATTTCCAATATGTGGAAATAGGCAGTATCTAAAAGCCAAACACTATTTTTTTTTAAAAAAAGTCACCAAATCCCAAGTATCCAAGAAACCCTAAATGATTCATTTCTTATGAATGGACTTTGCTTCCTAACTTTGATCTTTTCTCTAGATGGATCCGATTTGGAAATGAAATTGGTGAACAACGGGGCCAGCCGGTGCTTAGGGAGAGTAGAATTGAAGTTTCAGGGAAAGTGGGGGACCGTGTGTGACGACAACTTCAGCAAAGACCACGCTTCCGTGATTTGCAAGCAGCTCGGATGTGGAAGTGCCGTTAGTTTCTCTGGCTCAGCGAAATTTGGTGCTGGTTCTGGACCAATCTGGCTTGACGATCTGATGTGCAGTGGAAATGAGTCAGCTCTCTGGGACTGCGAACACGGAGCATGGGGAAAGCATAACTGTGACCACGCTGAGGATGTTGGAGTGATCTGCTTAGGTAAGGACGCCGCCAAGCTTTCTGTTCTCTGGGACAGACGAAAGGAAAAGGTGCCGGGATTGTAAGCCCGAGTGCTGGAGAACTTAATGAAATCCAATGAACCTCTATCAGCTCATTACTGTCTCATTTGGGGTCCCAGCTCTAACGGTTGCGCATTCACTAACCGAAGTCAGGAAACTGAAGTAGCTGTAGGGAGCCAGAGAAGTGCTGAAGAGATGACTTGTTGAATAAGAGAGCCCTTATTAGTCCTACGAGGACTTGGTTCTCGGCACCCATGTGATGACTCACAGCTGCCAATCACTCCAATTCCACAAGATCTGGTTCCTCTTTCCCTGATCTCCAAGGGTACTGCCCACACATGGTGCATATACATATTCTCAGGCATACAATATACATGTAAAATATTCAAAATAAATAAACAAGCAATTAAAACAGTCACAAGAAAAATGACAAATAATGAAATATAGTTCCATCATAAGGAGAGTGTTGAAGAAAATTATGATGAAGGTTGAAGACAGGGTAAAGAGAGGCAGGGGATGCTGAGGTGGAAGGGTGCTGGGAGGAGGCTTGAAAAAGGAAGGGGTAAAGAGAGGAGTGGCAGAAGGGCTAGAGGGGCCAGTGGCGAATTTTGTAAAGCTTTTGTACATTCAAATATTATATTACATTTCTCCTCATGACCCATTATCCTTTCCTTGTCTTTCTCCCTCCTATTAGTACTCTCTGTCCTTTTAGATTATTTTATTTCTACTATGTCATTTCTAGATAAGTAGGTAGAAGATAGGTAGATGGATGATAGAGCAAGAGATAGACAGATGGATGATAGATAGATAGATAGATAGATAGATAGATAGATAGATAGATAGATGATAGATAGACAGATAATAGATGGACAGATAGATAGGTAGATAGCTAGATGGTACAAATAGATAGATCATAGAGATAGATGATAGATCGAGATACAAATATAGAAATATCACAAATGCATAATTTATGTATTTATGAAAAAACCACAACTGAAATAACATTCACTATTCTTATTTCTGAGGTTGGTTTAAAAACAAACCACCCTCCTCATCATCCTCGATCATCATCCTTGTTAACCAACTCGACCTGCCCCTTCCCAAACCATTAGCTCAAATCCATAGAACTCAGTAATTAAAAATGAAAGTGCCAGTACAGAGACCTGGGTTACCCACGAGCAAGCATTGCCTCAGCCTGCTGATGATAACACTCCACACAGGGACCCAGGCTGTCAGCTTGTGTTTGTCACGGGGTAGTCTTCAGAATCAAGGATGGTTCTTTAAGTGGTGTTGATTGTGGGAGGTGAGAGGAGTAGATCAGGCCTTTCCCCCACTGCTCTCCTTCAAACTAAGTTTCCTATTAGTTGCTTTTCCATCGCAGTGGTTAAACACCATGATCAAGGCAACTTATGGAAGGAATGGTTTATTTGGACTGAAGGGTTCATCACAGTGGGATGCATGACAAGAATGACAAGGGCAGACCCAGTGATTGAAGCACCAAGCTGAGCACTCGCATCTGAAAATGCAAGCACAAAGCAGAAGGGGAACCGGGAGTGGTGTAATGCTTTAAAACCTCAAAACCATCCCCCCAGGGGCACACTTCCTCCAGAAAGGCCACGCCTCCTAAGCCTCCCAAACAGTGCCAGTAACTGAGAGGCAAGCGGCCAGATGGCCAGACATGGATGGGGAACAGTCTCATTCAGACCACCACAGGTAGTCACAAAACGGCCAGACGCACAGCAGAAGCAGGGTAGCTTAGACAGACCGTGTGGTTAACAGAGAAAGCAGATGCTGAATATTTACACAAACCGGAGTTCGAGGTGAGAAACCTAAACACAGGCAGATAAATTTCAACAAGTTAGAGTAAACAATTCTACATCAGTTGTAGTGACCGAACAGGCACAAAACTGTCTCCGTGGCACTTCCCAAAGTAAGTACTGTCCTTGCCTCATGCACTTTGCCTTCTATCCGTAGTGACTTGTAATGGTGCTGTAGAATGACTGCCTCTGTCCATGTCTCCACCCCTTCCTTTGACTCAGCTAGAGCTACTTTCAGTTACATCATCCTTATTTCCCTTTCACTAAGTACTTGTTGTTGTTGTTATAGACGGAGCAGATCTGAGCCTGAGACTGGTGGATGGAGCATCCAAATGTTCAGGAAGACTGGAAGTGAGATTTCAAGAAGAATGGGGGACTGTGTGCGATGACAGCTGGGATAGTCAGGATGCTTCCGTGGTGTGTAAGCAGCTAGGATGTCCAACCGCTATTGCTGGCATTGGTCGAGTTAATGCCAGTGAGGGATCTGGACCAATCTGGCTTGACAGTGTTTCCTGCAAAGGAGATGAATCAACTCTTTGGGAGTGTAAACACCCGGAATGGGGGAAGCATTACTGTCATCACAGAGAAGATGCTGGTGTGATGTGTTCTGGTGAGTTAAAAACCAAAGCTAAATCCAGGAGGGAAGAACCTTACTTTCACTAGAAAGAGGAAGAAGTGGGAGTTTTGAGTGGTGGACATAATTCATTCATTGTTGGGAATTCCTTCACAGCTCTGAAAAATCTGGCACATTCCTCATAGGAGGGATGCTTGGCTCCATTCTCTGTTACTAGGAGGAGTGCTTAGAACCACACCTTAAATTCTAAATCTATGTGGAGCTTAGACAGTTGGCATAAGGGACTATGATGAGCGGCGTGCCTGTTTGAGTGTGTGTGTGTTCAGCATTTTTAGTCTTTAGAACTATGTACCATTTACAATAGAATTCACAGTCTACATTTGTTTATTAAAGTCTCAAGAAATAGGTAAGCAAAAATTGGGCATGGTGACACACGCCTGTAATCCAAATCACTTGGGAGAAAGGCTAGGGCAGAGGATGGTAGATTCAAACACATTTTAGGCAACCTACTGAGACTCCATCTCAAAACTTAAAAGTATAAAGTGGCATCAGGCATACAGCCCTTGTCCAGTTTATGTAAGGGACTAGGTTCAATCCTCGATAATGCTAAGAAACAAGCAAGCAAGTAATCGGAGGTAGGTAAATCATAGTTTCCATTGTCTTGGTATCTGGGAAGGAGGGAGGACGGGTGTGTTTTGGATACAGTGTCTCCCCAGGTTCCTTCAGCCTGTGCTTATGTTTCTTCGGCAGATGGGTCGGATCTGGAACTGAGACTTATAGGTGGAGGCAGTCGCTGCTCGGGAACTGTGGAGGTAGAGATTCAGAGGCTGGTAGGGAAGATGTGTAGCCAAAGCTGGGACCTGAGTGATGCTCATGTGGTCTGTAGACAGCTTGGATGTGGATCTGCACTCCAGACACATGCTAAAATCTACTCCAAAAGTAAGGAGACAGACATGTGGCTCTTTCCTGGAAGTTGTAATGGAAATGAAACTTCTTTTTGGCAATGCACAAACTGGCAGTGGGGCGGCCTTTCCTGTGACCACTACGAAGAAGCTCAAGTTACCTGCTCAGGTAAGATTTTTGGGTTTTTTTTTTTTTGTTTGTTTTTTGAGACAGGGTTTCTCTGTAGCTTTGGAGTCTGTCCTGGAATGAGCTCTTGTAGACCAGGCTGGTCTCGAACTCACAAGATCCGCCTGCCTCTGCCTCCCAAGTGCTGGGATTAAAGGCGTGCACCACCACCGCCCAGCTCAGGTAAGATTTTTGATTCCTTTGTTAAGAAACAGCTTAATTCAAAGATGCTATGAATATTGTGTCTGTGGTTTATTTTCCCCCTGACCCCCACCCAATGTCCCCCACCTACTCCTCCAAAAGGGTAAGGCCTCCCATGGGGAATCTACAAAGCCTGCTGCATTCAGTTGAGACATCTCCAGCCTCCCCCTCATGCATCAAGGCTGAGCAAGACAACCCACCATAGGGAATGTGCTTCAAAAAGCCAGTTCGTGCACCAGGGATAGATCCTGATCCTACTGCCAGGGGCCCCACAAATAGACCAAACTACACAACTGTCTCCCATAGGCAGAGGGCCTAGTTCAGTCCCAGGCAAGCTCCACAGCTGTCTGTCTTGAGTTCATGATTTCCCACGAGTTTAGTTCAGTTCTCTGTAGACTTCCTCGCCTTGATCCTGACTCATCTTACTTATATATTCCCTCCTCCCTCTCTTTAAATGGACTCCCAGAGCTCAACCTGGTGCTTGGCTGTGTATCACTGCATCTGCTTCCACCAGTTACTGGATGAAGGCTCTCTGATGGCAGGGTAGTCTCCATTCTGATTACAGGGGAAGGCCAGTTCATGCACCCTCTCCACTATGGCTAGGTGTCTTAGCTGGGGTCATCTTTATGGTTTCCTGAGAATTTGATTTTCAAGACAAGGTTTCTTTGTGTAGCCCTGGCTGTCCTGGAGCTAGATCTATAAACCAAGTTGGCCTCAAACTCACAGAGCTCCACCTGAGATTAAAGGCATGTGCCACTATTGCCCAGCTATGGCTTCCTTTTTATGCTTTTCTCAACCTTATAAATCAGAATGTGCAAGTGCATTGCTTATACTAAACATAGAACTGGGATTTATTTTAAAAAATAAATCTGATTGCATTATTTTTCTGAAAGGAGTAATGTATTTAACTCATATCATTATGTCTGTATTATGTAATATATTGGCAGACTATGAATTATCCTTCAACTGAAAATGTAATGGGGGACATCTGAGGAGATGGCTTAGTAGGTAAAGCATTTATCACACACTCATAAGGACCTGAGTTCAAATTGACAATGCACATAAAAAGTAGGGTGTCACAGTACACACTTGTAACCTGGGACTTGAGGTTTATAGCAACTGTTCTCAAAGTTAGCAAGAGAATGCTACCCAAACTTCACAGGCTTCTTCTAATGGAGCTGCCTTAGTCTGATGTCAAAAGGCACATTTACAAATGCCAACAAGCACTGCTGCAGTCTTTGCCTGTCCATTGTTGGTCTCTGACTTAAGGCCATTTGAAACCTTAAGGGTGAATGAAGGATAAAGATCAGAAGGCTGCTGGCTGGTGGGCTTGCTGCTTTTGTTGTGGGGGACCAATTTCATCTGCTTTGGCTGTATTTTATAACCAACTTAGCTGAGGGACAAGACACTCAAAGTGTTTCAAATGACAGTTATTTATCCTTCTTCTGTATGTCATTTACGTTGTTACTGAACAAAAGGAGGAAGTCCTAGCTTAACCAGTTCCTACTTCTTCATTCAGTTTTGTTTGTTTGTTTGTTTTTGTGGAACAATAAATACTGATTTAGTTACTTTGGCAGATGAAAACAACTTGCTAATCAAAAGAACCAAATTCATGCACAAGATTTTATCTAATGACTCTTATATAAAAATCAATGCAATCATATGTTTGTCGGGAAGAAAAGTCCCTTAAGAAGCTAAGACTCCAGGATTTTGACTATGTGCACAGAAAAAGTGATCTAAACAAGACACCTATGGTGTGGAAAGATACATGCTAACAGATTCTCAAAATCAAGGCTGAGAAAATGGAGTCCCCAAGAAACTTGTTTGTATGGAAGAGTTTCCCTTTGCACTTAGATTTTAATGTTTGAGAATTGGGGACCTGAGAGATTGTGTACAGGAAAGATTTGTTAGCAAGCCAATAACATGTTTTCATCAAGAAAGAAAAAGTACTTTGGGTTTGGGTTTTGCTTTCCTCTGGTTGTTTTTATTTCTTTTGAAATGACTACACATAAATAAACCAGAAGCCACAAGAAACCTAGTTTGGTATAATCTCAGAAAGTGTCACGACTGAAAGATTAAGCCTGTCCAAGAAGACCGTGTACATTATAGTTAGTGATATCTTCTCAGCTCAACAAGAAGACACGGACTTTCCAATTTAAAAAAAATCATTGATTATTTGCATATGGCATTGTTTGTTTTAAACTTGATCTGCATTTAGAAATAGATGGGTTTGTGTTGTATGAAAGAAGAGAAGGTTAAAAAAAAAAAAAGATGGGTTCTTTGTCTTACATTTGGATAGGGATTGACTTTAATAGTGAAATTTTGGCATGCCAAGCCATGCTATCTGTGTTTCTAATGCAGCAAATAGTCCTATCTGGCACATTTTCAGAGGCATTGTAGTGTAAGGTAAAGGACATATGATCTGAAAAGAACACAGTATGAACACTGCAAGGGCCCAAGAGCTGTCTGTCCATCTGTACCATGCCTCAGGTGCCCTCAAAGATCCACACAGACCTCTTTGAAGGACCTATGCTCTTTAGAAGGCCCGACCTCAGATGCGCTTTGTAAAAGAAGGGAATTTGAAGTTGTTTGTGTTTTCGAGAAGCTGGAATGGTTGCTGGGTGTTAGAAGTTGGAATGGCTGCTGGGTGTGAAAGGAAACCCTCCCTTGTCTTGGGGGTCGAGTCTCTCAGCCTGACAAAGAGCACATCCCAATCTGAACTCATTTCTTGTTACGTGGCATCTCTTTTGTTTACATTCTAAAGCCCAGCTACACTAAATGACATACAAGTTTGTTTACTCTCTTGGTCCTAGAGGCACAAGGTCTGGGAGTCTCAGTTAGCGCTGCCCTTCCTGCTGGCAGAGCAGAGGAAGCACAGTGCTGTGTGGTGAGAGGCAGAGCATGCACAGTCTGTCTGCATGGCTAGGAAGCGTGTGATAAAGTCCTGTCACAAAGGAATGGGAAGAGGACAGCAAAGCCCTGGACAGCAAGTGTAGTGCATTCTTTTAAACGTCTTGTGTTCAATCAGTGTTCAAAATGGAAATATGTTGAAAACCAGCCTCTGAGCAGGGGTTGATAAGGATGGCACAGACTTCAGACCTAAGCCAGTGAGCTGACGACAGCCAGTGAACAAACTGTGTGTCGTAAATACGTGCAAGTGGCATACTAGAAGAGAAGAGCAGTTCTGATCTTGTTTTTTAAAAAAAAAAAAAAAGAAAGAGAGAAAGAAAAGAAAGAAAGAAAGAAAGAAAGAAAGAAAGAAAGAAAGAAAGAAAGAAAGAAAAGAAAAGAAAAACCAATGTTTTAAAATTTTTCTTAGGAGGACTAGTCCAATGAGAAATGTGAGCCCCTCAATTTACGATGCTCAGTCTAGACAGAAGACCCAGGAGGCACGGTGTGGAAAATCGCCAAGAACCCACCACCCTTCACCTAGTTCTACCATGAGTGAAAATGTGGAAAATTGTACCTCTCACAGAAAAATTATTATTTTTCAGGTCACAGAGAACCCAAATTGGTTGGAGGGGACATTCCATGCTCCGGTCGTGTGGAAGTGAAACATGGCGACGTGTGGGGCTCCGTCTGTGATTTTGACTTGTCCCTGGAAGCTGCCAGTGTGGTGTGCAGGGAGTTACAATGCGGAACAGTTGTCTCTATCCTCGGGGGAGCACATTTTGGAGAAGGAAGTGGGCAGATCTGGGCTGAAGAATTCCAGTGTACCGGGGATGAGTCGCATCTTTCGCTGTGTGAGGTGGCGCCCCCTGTAGAAGGATCTTGTAGCCACAGCAGAGCCGTCAGCCTAGTCTGCTCAAGTAAGATGCGGAAAATGTCTTCAATTTGCACCTGTGCTGTGAAGGAGAGCAGGCTAAGGAGTCACAAACGTCTTTTCTAAAGGCCCGTCTCCTTTCAGGATACACAGAAATCCGCCTGGCAGGTGGCAAGTCCTCCTGTGAGGGAAGAGTGGAGATCAAGGTGCTCGGAGCCTGGGGGCCCCTCTGCAGCTCTCACTGGGACATCGAAGACGCCCATGTCTTATGTCAGCAGCTTAGATGTGGAGTTGCTCTCTCTACTCCAGGGGGAGCACCTTTTGGGAAAGGAGCCGGTCAGGTCTGGAGACACATGTACCACTGCATGGGGACTGAGGAGCACCTAGGGGACTGCCTTATGACTGCCCTGGGTGCACCGATGTGTTCTGAAGGGCAAGTGGCTTCTGTAATATGCTCAGGTGAGAGACTGGAGAGCGGAGCCAATCAGAAGCCTCTCCGCAGTGATCCAATCAGGAACCTCTCTGCGATTATCCAATCAGGAGCCACCCCACAATGATGGGATTTAGAATCGGATGGGCAGGCCCAGATGGGCAGGCCTGAGGCAAGGATGAAACAAAAGAAAAGGAAAGGGCCTATTGGGGTGAATAAGACATATGCTAGACTAGTAACTTCATTTGTCTTCTTAGAATGTAAGTGAACTTGATTTTCATCCACCTCATTGCTGTCTAGTGCTTCCTGCAGTGGTTCTCAACCTTCCTAACGCTGCGACACTTTGATACAGTTCCTCAAGTTATGGTGACCCCCGATCATAAAATCATTCCTTTGCTACTTCATAGCTATAACTCTGCCACTGCCACGAATCGTAACGTAAATATCTGATATGCAGGCTATCTGATACGTGATCCTTATAAAAGGATTGTTCGGTCCTCCCCGACAGGGGTCACAACCCGCAAGTTGAGAACCACTGGCTTACTGTATCCTAAGCTATTCCAAGTCCATCTGTCTCCCCCTTTCTCTGTGACCCACCCGCCTTCCTCCTTCCTCTTTCTAAAGCTGTGCTTGTGCTCAAGTCATCTGGAGGACTCTCCACCTGACCCACATTCTTCCTCATAACCTTTTGATCTTACATGCCTGAAAATGTTGGTGTTTTCAGGAAACCAGTCCCATACATTGCAGCAGTGTAGTTCATCATCTTCGGTCCAAACAACAACCTCTACCATCCCAAACAAGAGCGACGTGCCCTGCATAGGTAAGAACTCATGATCACACTATGCAAAGGATCTGACTCCTTTTGAAATGCTCTTCAGTGTTTTCTTCATTTCTCTTTCCAGCAAGCAGTCAGCTTCGTTTGGTAGATGGAGGTGGTCGCTGTGCTGGGAGAGTCGAAGTCTATCACGAGGGCTCCTGGGGCACCATCTGCGATGACAGTTGGGATCTGATTGATGCCAGTGTGGTGTGCAAGCAGCTGGGCTGCGGTGTGGCTATTAATGCCACGGGTTCTGCTTACTTTAATGAAGGAAAAGGGAATATCTGGCTAGATGAGGTCAACTGCAATGGGAAAGAATCTCATATTTGGCAGTGCCATTCACATGGCTGGGGGCGCCATAACTGCAGGCACAAGGAGGATGCTGGTGTCATTTGCTCGGGTAAGTTCTGTACATAGCTCCTGGTCATAGTTGTATTTAAAATGACTAAGAAGCAAATGGCAGTGAATATCAACCAATGAAGTCCCTAGGGAGAACTGTGCAGGTGACCTGGAAGTGTTTCACAGTGGTACATGGGCAAGTGTTGGCAGCAGCAGTATGCCTCCAACCACTGTGGGGATGGTGTGCCGTCAACTGGGCTGTGCAGACAACGGGACCGTGAGATGATCCATACGCCTAAGACCTGACTTGAACCTAGACTGGATTGTGCAGGCCCTGAGACTTCTCACCATATTCCTGAAATACATAGCTTATGTGTCAGTTAAAATCAAACAAGAGGGACTGGAGAGATGGCTCAGTAGTTGGGAGCACTGACTGCTCTTCCAGAGGATCCAGGTCCAACTCCCAGCACCCACATGGCAACTCACAACTGTCTGTAACTCCAGTTCCAGGGGACTCAACACCGCCTGGAATGCACAGCAATGCACATAAAAACAAACAAACAAGAATTGAATAATACTTCCCAGGTTAAAATTATAGTATTTTAGGGAGAAAAATCCAAATTCTATCATTGAAAAGAGCTCGGAGGTGTAACAAAAGAGAAGTCTTGATGCGGGGACATTTGGGGGTTAGGGAGAAACCTGATGCCAGCGAAAGCCCCAGGAACCCACAAGGATGACCCCAACTAAGACTCTTAGCAGTAGTGGAGAGGGTACCTGGCCGTCTATTGTAAGTAGACTGGTGACTTCCCTAATTGCCATCCTCTATCCAGTAACTGATGGAACCAGAGGCGGAGATCCACAAACAAGCACTACACTGAGTTCCGAGAGTCTTGCAGAAGAAAGGGAGGATGGGTTGTACAAGCCATGGGGGGTCATGATGGGGGAACCCACAGATATAGCAGACCTGAGCTCAGGAGATCTCATGGACGCTGGACCAACAGTTATGGAACCTGCATGGGACCAACATAGGCTCTCTGAGTGTGTGTGATGTTGTGCAGCTTGGTCTCTTAGTAAGGCTTCTAACAAAGGGAGCAGGACCTCTCCCTGGTGCTTAGCTGACTTTTGGTAACCTGGTCCCCATGCTGGACTACCTGACCCCACCTCAGTGTAAGGGGAGGAGCTCGGTCCTGCCTCAACTTGAGGTGCCATGTTTTGTGCAAGCCCATGGCGGGGGGGGGGGGGGCTGCCTCTTTTGAATGAAGATGGAGGAGGAGCAGATGGGGAAGGAGGTAGATGAGAAATGGGAGGGGATAAGAAAAAAGAAGGGAGGGGAAACTAGTGGGTATGTAAAAATAAATGAAAAAAAGTTACTTAAATAAAAAATATTAAAAAGAAAGAAAAGAGCTTAGAGGAGGTTCTGAATCTCCCAAGTGTCTCAGAGCACTGACAGCCTTCGAAAGAGATCCCTGAGTACAAAACTCCGGATCAAAAAGTCAGATAGTATATAGAAATTAATACTGTATTTTATTAAGATCTACTGGCGTATGCAGAGATCTACTGGTTTAACAAATTGCTAGGAGTTGACACACGGTATCTATTACAGCTGTTCTTACATTGGAGAAAAAGATGCTTTCTTCAGAGAAGCTGTGAAATCACCAGTTCTTTTTTTCTCCCAGAGTTCATGTCTCTGAGGCTGACCGCTGAAGTCCCTAGGGAGAAGAACTGTGCAGGACACCTGGAAGTGTTTTACAACGGTACATGGGGAAGTGTTGGCAGCAGCAGAATGCCTCCAACCACCGTGGGGGTGGTGTGCCGTCAACTGGGCTGTGCAGACAATGGGACCGTGAAACCGACATCCTCAGACAAGTTGCCATCCAGGCTCATGTGGGTAGATAATGTGCAGTGTCCAAAAGGAGTGGACACCTTATGGCAGTGCCCCTCATCTCCATGGAAGCAGAGACGGGCCAGCCCTTCCGAGGAGTCCTGGATCACCTGTGACAGTGAGTACCCACTGCCCATTTCCAGTCTACCTTTCACTGTCATCTCTGAAAAAACATGAAATTTTATTTCCCTGATCACACCCCAGATTGATTTGTTAAGTCTCATTAAACAAAAGTGAGTAACTTCCAGAGAATAGTCAGGCTTGGAATAGTTGGTTTTGTATAACTGTTATATTGCACGTGTATATATTCACATACAAGATCAATAATCATTATCCCAGACTTACCTGTTTCTGTACTTGAAAGTTCTATTTGATTGCTTTCTCTAAGGGAACCGAGAAGAGAATACATGATTAATGATTGGATTCTTGAAAGGCCTACTTTCCTTTTCCCACATTTCTTCCAAATATTATCTTGACACATCGATAATAGAAAAAAACTCAAAATGGTTGAGTCTGACTATTTCTGTCCCTATCACTCTTGTCCATGTGAGAAATTTTGTCTTTGCACATTAATAATGTTGACTTCATTCACTTATAGTTTCTTAAGTTGCACTATGACCCTTTAAATAATATCTTTGATAATTCTTTGAGGATTTTGTGCAATGTATTTTGATCATATTCACCCCTGTGCCTCAACTCCTATGCTGTAGGCTGCATTTTCACCATAATAATGGTGTCCTTTGCTGTGAAGAAGCTTCTGTTTTATGTCAAGCATTTGATAGAATATATCCACTTTGATGAAAAGGCTTATACTTTTGTTTTAAAAATTATGAGTATAGAATTTTTTAAATTCACAATAATTTTTAAATATTTTATTGATTCCTTAAGAGTTTCACACATGTATACAATGCATTTTGATCAACCCCTCCTTTAGCTCCTCTCCGATTCAATCCTTATCTCCCCTTCTGACTTCATGTCCTCTTTCTCTTTCTGTTTTTCCATAACCCATTGGGTCCAATCTGCCGCCTATATACTCATGAGTGTAGGGCCACCTACTGAAGCATGGTCAACCTACCAGGAGCCACATCCCTAAAGAAAACCGACTCCCCAGCCTGCAAGAGACATCAGCTGTCAGTAGTTCCTCAGTTAGAGAGGATTCATCATGCCCTCCTTACTCGGTGATGGGATGTGGACTGGCTTGATCTTCTGCAGACAGCCACAACTGCTATAAATGCAATGGTTCTGCCATCTTTCCCAGCCTCTGGTCCTTATGATCTTCCAACCTCTCCCACCAAGGATGGTCCCTGAGCCCTAGTAGTGTCATGGAGATGTCTCATTTATGAATGTTACTCTCTGTACTTCAACAAGTGCACATTAAATAGTTTGTAAAGCAATTGAATCTCTGTTCTCCTATAGCCTTCCTGATGCTTTCATCTTCTCAGGAATAACCCAGATGTCTATGATTTTTTTTCAGACAAAATAAGACTTCAGGGAGGACATACTGAGTGCTCTGGCCGTGTGGAGATCTGGCACAAGGGTTCCTGGGGCACAGTGTGTGATGACTCCTGGGATCTTAATGATGCTCAGGTCGTGTGTCAGGAGCTGGGCTGTGGTCAGGCTGTGAAGGCACTAAAAGAAGCAGCGTTTGGTCCAGGAACTGGGCCAATATGGCTCAATGAAGTGAAGTGCAGAGGGAATGAGTCTACCCTGTGGGATTGTCCTGCCAGACCATGGAGTCACAGTGACTGTGGGCACAAGGAAGATGCTTCTGTACTGTGCCTCCCAGGTGGGTGTCAACAACCTGGGTTGAGCAGGACTCTTCGATAGCAAAGACAAGCCAGGCATCAAAACATGATGCATTTATGCTTGGCCTGGCAACAGGGGTGTCTGATAGGAAGACAATCATTTAGAGGAAAGATAAAAAAAACACTTGTTCCTACACAGTGGCTGTCACAGAGGACAGACAGACATATAACCTACATACTTGTGTGCTAGAGACAAGCGACTGGGAGACCCAAGCTTTAGTTTAGAGAATGTAGTTCACTTGCTTAAGAGGCAGTGAAGACTCATACAAGGAAATAATAGATATTGCTTTATCTGTGCCCCCACCCCGAATTGAGTCTCTTCCTCTTTTCTCCTGCAGGAACACCCCCAGAATCAGAGCGTGGCACAGGTATATTGTGGAATTTATAAGCATGGGACTGTATTCCTTAGAATTACTCATGTTTAGAAAACTCTGGGTCCGAAGGAGTTCTAAGGGCTGGAGTTTTGCTTCAGGGCTCTTGCAGGTGGCCAAAGGAAGCAGCTGAGAATTTATCATCCTTCTTAATATTTACCTTTTCTTAGGGCACTCCGTCCTCATCGCACTCCTGATCTGCGGGACCATTCTATTGGTCCTTGTCATAACATCCCTCTGGTGGGCTCTGAACCGAAGGCAGATACAGCGGCTTACAGGTCTGTGCCAAATCACGATCTCACTAACATGCCCAAAGGATTAAGGGGTTCTTGAACTAATTATAGCTAAATACCCAAATTACTCAAGTGTGAGGTCACCAGAAAGTAGGGAGTCATAAGAGGTTTGAAGAATTCCTTAGAATATAAGAGACAAAATTTTCTCAGAAGAAAAAAAAGGAAAAACTCTGGTTACCATAATATGCTCTGCATCCCATGTGTTTAATTGGAGTAGTTAATTAATGGAACTGGTAGTTTATAGTGAATATACAATTTATGATTTAGAATGAAGGTTTGTTCATATTTCATTTTCTCTAACCATAATAACCTTAATGTAAAATCGCATTATTCTATCAAGCAATGTATAGGGTCTAAAAGTGAAGAAAAGGATAATAAAATATTTTTGTTTAATGGTAGAATGTAGATAAATGGCAATGTAGTGTTTTATTAATATGAACAAGAATCAAAGTGACAGGCGAGAGAGATTATCTGATGTCAAAAAAGAGGTAGAAGGCTTCGAAGGAACCTTTCAGACAGGCTCTAACGATGGTTCAATCAACTGAACGAGACATCCCAGAGAAAGAGCGCGTGCACGAGTGCGGGGACGGAAAGAGACATCGCAGAGAAAGAGCGCGTGCACGAGTGCGGGGACGGATAGAGATCC
>JAQHUG010000165.1:170829-198100 GCA_028555095.1 Dicrostonyx torquatus
TGCATCCATCTCTGGCGGGGGTGTCTTGGCGTCTCTCACACTTCCTTTCTTCCCAGAACTTCTGTTCTGTCTACTCCACCCACCTAAGGGCTGACCTATCTTACAAGCCAGGCAGAGTCTTTATTTAACCAATGAAAGCAACAGAAATAAAGGACCCTCCTACATTAGGACTTTTCCTGGGGGAAACTTTCTCTAGATCTCAGTATTCCTTAGCTGCCTGTAGATATTTTTCTATAGTTGAGGTTCCATGAGATTTCCTCCTCCCAAGTTAGCTTATCTAGTGGTGTTGCCTTTGCTCAGGTCTTGTTTAGGCAGCTATGCCAATGTGTGCTCATACTTCATGTGTGTGGCTTCTCAAAACATAGAAAACAAGTGACCATGTGGTGTTTATCCCAACTGATATGGCTACATCACACAACCTCTGCAGCTGTGACTCAGGGATCACACCAAAAAGGGAGCAGAAAGTCTGTGAGAGGAGAGCCACGGGCTCAGGAAGTTTGCAATGAGAATCTGTCTTCTAGAAATGACAGAGCCACTTTTGGTTTTGATAGCAACTTTTATAGTGGGTGTGAGGTCACAGCTCATTGTGGTTTGAATTTTTCATTTCCATGACTCATGTTTTTCCATTTAGCTCTTAACAATGTCTATCTCCTTCCCTTCTGTGAGAAGTGAGGATTTAAGTCCTTGGCTTGTTTTTTATCAGGCTATTTATTTTCTTGATATTGAGTTATTTTAGCACCTTATATATTTTAGTATTATTAGACATGCATTTCACAAATAACTTTCCCAATCTGTATTTTATGAATTTGCTCCATTATTTTTCTTTCTGTGCAGAATCTTTGCAGTTTGATTTATCCTTTTACTTATTCTGTTTTGTGGACTATGATTTTGAAGTCACATTTTGTGTCTAGGGGATGAAGAGATAGCTCATCAGCTAAGAGCAAGTACTGCTCTTGCAGAGGACTGGAGCTCAGTTCCCAGCACCCTTCTCACAACTGTCTGTAACTGCAGCTCCAGAGTATCCAATGCCTCTTCTGACCTTCACAGGTGCACACGTGTGCACACGCATGCACACACACACACACACGTGTGCATATTCATGCATAGATACACACATATACACATGATTAAAGATAAAAAGCTTTTTAACGAAAATATTTTTCTGTGGGAACTCCTTCAGCCAGTAGCCTTTAAGATACCAGCCCACTTGGGCGTGGTCTCTTATGCCATAAATGCTGATGTAAAGCTCACTCACTCTCTTTTAGGTGCTGGATTTGGTTCCTGTTTCCTGTTCACACAGAGGACTGTGATCTGTGAGTCTACCCCTAAATAAATAACCCTTTATTATACTCAATTCTGAGCTAGTGTGGGATTCCTTTTTAGTGTCCATCTTTATCTGTTGCCCACATGGATCCCAACTCCACACCTACTAGATGGATCAGTCTAAAAGGCCCAAAAGGTCTCCTGCCTGCCTGACTTCATTTCACCTACTAAGTGGTTATTTGCAAAACCGTGCCGCAGCAGAGCCAAGCACAGTGAAATCTCCCAGGCTCACCACACTTACCCCCACACTGCCACTTTCCATGCCTCACTCAGTGACTTGCACAGCTTCCAGTTTGTACCCCCTGCTCATGAGCTCTGGGCTCCTTATATGGAATTTATTTAATTTCTTTTAATTTTTCAAGCAAAGCATATTTAACGAGGCACCAACAAGCGAAACCAAAGTGGTGCAGGACTATTCTTGCTGCCACCAGTTGCATCTCTTCACCACACAGCTGCAACTGCAACACCTGCTGGACAATTATTACACCTACAGCAATTTACCAAAATCTCATAACAAAGGCAATTGTTGATTAATAAGTAAATCAATAAACTTGAAAGTTATATAATGGCAGACAATAATACCATCCAGGAATTTAATAACTTTTTTGTTTATACTATGGATTGTATTCTGCAAGGCTTATATGGTTATTCTGATACATTCATTTATTATATATTAAGATTCAGTTTTCTTTTTCCTATTATATCCTTAAGAAAATGGTTTGCTAAGAGAGCCAAGAATGAGGCACTTTTAGAAATATTACAGTCTTTATAGACTAATAATGAACAGCTAGTTGACAGGATTAATACCATTGAAAATCAAGGTACCTGAAAAATTAATATTATTGAAAAGGATAACATTAATTTGACAGACAAAATTTATTCAATGTCAAAGGGTACAGTAAAACTATCTGAAATAATTCATACTGTTGAATTTGACAATCAAAATCTGTTTAAAAATTAATGATAGGTTAGCAGATAGAGTATCTCTCTAGGAAGGCAATCTGCATGCTGTCCAAATAATGTCCAAGGATGAGATATTATATTTAAAGAAAAACCTTCATACCGTGGAATTGCATGTGCAGAAGAAGGACCAAAGGCTAGGTGCTGCAATGAAATCATTAGAAATATATACAGACCAAGAGAGATTTAGGCTTACAAAAGATTTGAAATGATTGAGGAAATTATTGGAGCTGATGAGCAGGGAATGAAGGCACAAGGACAGGATTTAACATTAACAATACCTGTCAGAAATGACTTTCCCAGGGGTTTAGCTTCCTACCCTGTAATCTATTTGAAAAGCATCAGGTTCTAAACACCCAGAATGACCCAAAGAAGGTAGATGGATACCTATAGAAATGAATGATTTAAAAGAAATTAAGTATCTTATTACTTGAATCCTGCATTTGTTAGGGAGATGGCAAAGACATGGGCTTTTAGTAATAAGGTTACCCCATGTGACTAGCTTCAATTAGTTTCAGCAGTCCTGGAAGATGGGTCACAACTACTGTGGAAATGCTGTTGCCAAGAAGAGGCAAAAATTTTAGAACAACAGCAAAAAGCAAAAGGTCTTGAGGCTTCCCAAGGTCATTCTTGGCAAGGACACATATTCTGACCCATAGGATCAAGCTCTTTACAATGAAAAAATCTTGTCCCTATGCCACACAGCAGCCTTAAATGGTTGGGACAGGATTCAAGAACTAGGAAATAGAATTGAATCATATATCAGCATTTAAAAAGGCCAGACAGAACCCTTTGGTGACTTTTTACAAAGATTGACTAAGGCTGTACAAATAGGAGTAACAGACCCAGAAGCTAGACAAGTACTTATTGAATCTCTTGATTCTGAAAATGTCAACTTAAAATGCAAGAAGATACTTGGTCTTTAAAGGTTAGATCAGCACCAATGGATAAATGAATCCTGCTTACAATGAATGTTGAGACATTTGTCTATAATACTGAGGCTTGGGTAGAGGAAGCAATTTCCAAAGATATGAGAAGACATCAAAATATAGAATGTTTTAATTGTGGTAGAATAGGACATCTAAGAAGGGATTGTAGACAAGGAATTCCTAGGAATAATTTCTCTTCTGGGAATGGTAAAAATAAAACATATCAACCTTCTGGATTATATAGGAGGTTCGGTAAAGGTCGATACTGGATCAATGAATGCAAATCAACAAAAGACAGACAAAGCAATCCGATACCATCAGGAAACTAATCTTCAGATTGAATCCCAACATCTGTCTCTGGGTTTTTATTATTTGTACTATAATCATGGCTGCCAGCTTTCTTCCTTTTGTCAGTTTTGTGTGTGTGCATCTGTGGTATGTGTTTGGTATGTGTGTGATGTATATGTGGTATATGTGTGTGTGCATATGTGCATTGTATATGTGTGTACTGTGTGTATGGTATATGTGATGTGTTTGTGGTGTATTTGTGCATTGTGTGGTGTGTGAATGTGCACATGTGTATGTGTGTGTGGTGTATGCATGTATGTGTGGGGTGTGTGTAGTCTGTGTTGTGGTCTGTGTGTGGTGTGTGTATGGTATGTGTGTGTACATGCAAGTGTATGGTATGTGCATGCATGCTGCTTTATGCATGCTCAGCAAACCTTCAACCACTAAGCTACATTTCCAGCTACTTTTGCTATATAAAGTCTTTCATCTTTCCATATTATTTTTAGACTTTTTTCATGAACAGCAACATTAGGTTCTTTTGTAAAGATACTGCATTGACTTGACTCTGAAAGTCACTTTGAGTAATGAGATACTTAAACAATGTGAACTCTTCCCAGCACCCATGTGGGATGGCCACACATGCCTATAATTCCAGTCCTAGGAGAGGATCTTGCCTCCATGAGAAACTGCACACACATATGTGCATACATACATTCCCATAAATAAAGTAAATCATTTTTAAACATTCATTTTTAATGAATCTCATGGAAGTCATAAATATGAACCATTCAGCTATATGCTTACCTGGGCCCATCTTGATACTGTCAAAACTTTCATAAAAAAATCAAGCCTCTGAGCAGTTACTTTGATTACTTTAACCTAGGTTAATGTCACATGTTTGCTAATGAAACCAAATCTGGTGACCCAATGTGTGTCTTACAAAATTACTTTTACTACAAGATGAAATTTATGGAGCAAAAATTCAAAACTGTAAAACAGGGAAGATAAATTGAAAGCTCAAGACAGCACACACTTTCTTTGGTCTATGAGATTCTTTTCCTGGAAGGTTCTTGTCCCCTGTTGTCCATATTCTAACACAGTAAGGAAGTGAAAAGGCAAAAACAGCCTTGGCTTTTGGAATGACTTCTCCTTCTTGGTACAACTGATTCCATATCTTTGCTGTCTCACTTCCAATGAATAGATCTGTTTGGGCTCATGAGCGTACTTCCAGGACTCCAGAGTTATTTGATAATTGGAGATAAGTCCCATGTTGATAATACCTCAAAACTCAAAAAATGCCTCATTTATGTTAATAAGGATTTGCTCTGATTTTGCTGCCTAAAAAATGGAGACTGTGGTTGAAATACATGCAACAACAGATCAATATAAATACTACACAGTAAGAAAGAAAATAGGAAGAGATAGTTTAGAAATTAAAAAGTTTATAGTGTTTGTAGAAGCAGCAAGGCCACAAGAAAGTTTTAATTCCAACAGGAAAGAAAATGGTTAGTAGCCAACAAAGAGAAGATGGTGGTGCTGAGATGAGAAGTTCTGTGAGAACAAAGTCAGGAAGATGATGAGATGCTCAATGACTGTTCCTGAGTGGCTGGGAACGCAGACAATGATTTGCATGTAGACATTGTGCCTTTTAAATTCTTCCCTTATTCTTATGTATATGGGTGTTTCACATTCATGTATTGGTGAACCAATCTGCCTCCATCTTAAGCTAAAAGTCATCCTATAGTAAAGCTAAATGAGGTTTATTCCTGTTCATAATTAAACCTCTGTCTCTCAAGGATTAGGCTATGCCACCTATAACCTTAACTACAAATGGTTCTGTACTGCATGAAATGACAACCATGTCTTTGTTTCAAAAAGTTGCAATCATCTTGCAACCCTACCTCTGTTTCAAAAGTTAGTTATGACTACCTGTCGTCATGACTACCTTGCTGTCTACTTGTATGACTACTGCTACCTAGAAGTTATGGCATTGTTTCAGAAGGTCTTTATGACTAATTTGTGTTGTAAAAACCTGCTTGTTTGTTCCTGGCTGCCCAGACTCAAAACAACCATTCAGAAACTATATTAATTCAATCGCTGCTTGGCCTATTAGCTCTAGCTTCTTATTGACTAGCTCTTACATCTTAATAACTCGTTTCTATTAATCTGTGTATCGCCACGTGGCTGTGGCCTACTGGCAAGGTTCTGTCCAGCATCTGTCTCTGGCAGGGCTACATGGCTTCTCCCTGATTCCTCCTTCTTTCTCCCAGCATTCAGTTTAGTTTTCCCTGCCTAACTCCTTTCTGCTAAGCTGTTGGTTGAAACAGCTTCTTTATTCATTAACCAATGAAAGCAACACATATACAGAAGGACTTCCCACACCAAACTTGTTATGCTTAAGTTCTATTCCTGTAACCCACCATTTTCCCCTATTTGAAAACCCTCTACTCTGAGCTACAAAAACCTTACCTTCCTCACATCTAATGGTGATCCCTTGCCTATCTTAGGTGGAGACAATCTATACACATAAATTAAAAATGTTGTTTTAATTAATTTCTTGATTTTATTAATTTGGTCATGATGATGTGGACTAGTGGTTTTTCTCCTACCACCTTTGGGATTAACAGTGTATCTGCGTACCACATGTGTTTCTGATGTCTAGGAGGTCATTGTGTCCCCTAGGACTGAAGTGACAGATAGTTGTAAGTCACCATGTGGGGGCTGGAGAGATGGCTCAGAGGTTAAGATTACTGACTAATCTTCCGAAGGTCCTGAGTTCAATTCCCAGCAATCACATGGTGCCTCACAACTATCTGTAATGAGATCTGATGCTCTCTTTTGGCCTGCAGGTGTACATACAGCAGAATACTGTATACATAATAAATAATAAAGAAAAAAGTCACCATGTGGTACTGGGAATTGAACTTGGGACCTCTAGAAGAGTAGCCAATGCTCTTGTGCCTTTTAATGAGCAGAACATGGACATGTATAAAGACTAGCTGGTATATATGTAGGGTTATATAATAAAGTCTTAAATGCAACTTAAATATAAGAACAGCTAAACCCAAAAGGGGGTGAAATAGGCAGTTGGTGGGGAGAAGAACACACTTTTTAACTCTAAGGTGTAAGGTTGAATGAGACAACTGGCACATATCTGGAATCAGTAGTGACTTTACCTACAGCAGATAAACAGTGGGAAAGAGGGTGGGACAGACTGGAGGACAGGAGGAGGTTTTACTGCCTGAACAGTGTCAAGGTTATAGAAGGCATATCACACCTAGTACAGCACTGACAGAAACCAACTTCGCGTTCTCATTGTGACAGAGAACCAGCAAATTTACAGATGCAGAGCAGGTGTTCTGGGGGCTTTCAAGGTTTCCTTTTGGAGAACAATTTTCCATGGCTTGAGAGGTATGACTTAGTTTTATCTAATAAGGGTAAATACCTTGCAAACATGTTTGCATGTCCCTCAAGTGCATGCAAACTCCATGAAGAATAACTGTTTTTACCTTTGAACATATTGTCATCTTTTTATACAATTAGAAAAGGTGCATGAAAACTAGATTGGATTCAACAAGATTGTAGTAATTATAGAGATTCCCACATACTGCCACTTATACCTCAGTTAGTTCCATCTCCTTAAACCGCATTGCTGTTTTGTTTCCTGAGATTATCAGTTTTTATCTGTGTTGGTGACAGTTCTTGCTAATTTATCTTCTTATAGTTCATCTTGGGCTCTGACTACAGATGGCTTCCCAGAATGTCCTAGGGAAATTTGGGCAAGTTAAGCGCATCTTGGAATAATCAATGAGGTTTAATGCAACTAAATAATCTTCTATTAGTAAGAAAATGGAAGAGGAAAAGAAGACCAACTGAAGAGTTTTAGATGATGAGAGAAAGGGGGAAATTAGAGGGATAATTTCCCATTCTACCTTTGCTTTTCCATCTTTGGTTCTATAGGGAAAGTTTCCTGGAGCCTTGGGTATTTTTCTAGGCACCATGGGCATGGTAGTGATTATAGCAATATCAGTTCTATTTCTGATGTAATAAAAAAATCTAGTAATCAAATATGATGATGAAACAGAGTTGATAAAACAAAACATTTAGGATGCTCATTCTTAAAGCATCTAGGTGAGTTACATGGCCACCAAAGCAGCCAAACCTAGCAAAAGTGGCTTGATGCTTCCTGACCCTCCCCTGAACAGCGAAGGCAGGGTTGCCCTGACTTCACAGCCGTTTCTCCATGGCTGCTTTGGGGTTTCTGCTTTCATTGTTGGGAATTAAGCACATTCAGTCTAACTTTAACTTCACCAAACCTATAAAATACAAATAAAAAGCAATTGACATAGTTTTCTTACAATTAGTAGATTTCCCAGAGGCATTATTACTTTCAAATATCCCACTTATATTTACATTGAATTCCTGTAAAACTTATGTAAAGAAAAAAGGAATGTGCCTTTATGAATCCCTAAGAATTAATCTTCCCATTTGTTTCCAAAGTCATCTTTATAAAAAATGAATTTTCTCCATCAGGTCCAGCTTCCTTGGAGTCCCCAAGTTATCCTTCGAATATGTCCTCACTCAGTTTGCTTGTGCACTGCCTCTGTCTTTTCCCTGTATTGGTGACAAATGAAAAAAAAAAGTTAATTAATTAAAAGAACATGTAGCATAGGGTTTCCTGAGTGCAGAGCTGAGAACGGCCTACAAAGATGGAGAAGAAGGGGGTAGCAATGGGACTGCAGAAAAGTGGGTAGTTTTGGCAAACCACCTGGAACTCAGTCAGCAGCTTTCATTACCACAACCAATGCCAGGAATTGCTTTGCCTAGCAATCAGTCACCACCTCTTGGCAGAACTGGGAAAAACACATTGTTCATTCCTCTATTGCCAGACAAAACACCAGACCTGCTACACACCTCTCAGTAAGTAAGTAAATGAGGAAATAAAAGAACAAAGGAAGATGATAAAGTTGGCAGGGGACTGAGTAGGAGGGAAAGTGAACCAAAGACAGAGGAACAAGATATCCCTAAAATGTTAAACTACCACAACCACAAAACCAGGTCAAGGTGTGGTTCCCCCATCATCTCCTGGGCTCCATTCTCTTCTGAGGTGACCTGAAAAGCTGTCAGGAGAATGTAAGTCTCTTCCCAAGAAACTAAGTTCCCTGGATGGCACCAGGCCCTCAGCCTTTATTCTGTTCCCAGAGTGAGATTCCTGACAGAAATGTCCTGACAGACATGTGTCTCTTTTGGCCCTCAGATTATTGAAGCAATAGATCTAAAGAAATTGAAATTTCCATGGGAGTCCCATACTGGGAGAAGAAAAAGTCTGGAAACCTGGTGCTGGCCTCAGAAGGAACTTGTGTGCCAGCGAGGGATTTCAGCGTTCTAATGCCCATCAGAGCCACCTGCTGGCCTGGGTCTGAGACCATGGGCTGTATAAGGAAGCAAGCTGAGAAAACCATTGAGAAAAAGCCAGTGGCCTCGGCTTCAGTTCTTCCTTCCAGGTTCCTGTCCCCATCTTATTTTCGGACTTCCCTCAGTGTTAGTTTGTGACTTAGGAGTTGTAAGATGAAATACACCCTTTCCTCCCCCTGTTTGTTTTTCATCATTGTGTTTATCACAGTAACAGAGATGCAAACTAAGACAGTAGAGCTCAGCCTCTGGGGTGCAGAGAGAAGGGAAACATGGAGTTCTTCCAAGATCAGCCAAGAACATAAGGAGCAAAAGCGAAAGGGATGACGGTCGGGCGATAACCCCAAGCTACAACGGCGTCATATATGGGACCAACTGAAGGGTGGGGGCGTCTCTCTTCCCAGTGAGATGTTTTCTATCAAAAAATCTAGCAAAGCCTAACTGCTCCGAAAGCATGCTCTCTTTCCCCCGTTTAGTGTTTTGTTTTAATTATTTCAATGTATTATGAAATATTTATCTAACCGGTATCCATAAAGCAGTTCAAGTACCCTATGCCAGTTGCTAGGGGCACACCCTCCTGGCGTGGCTCACAGAGCTTACTATAGCCACAAGACTTGGAGAACGTGGAAGTCCTGCACTGTTTTCATTCCCCCACCTCCTCTGAGGCTCACTGTACAAACATCCAATTACCATTTCTGCATTTTATGAATTTGCCAGAAGAACTTCATTTTTCAAAAGTGTTTTATTGAGAAGTTACAAATTATTACACAGTAATCCATTCAAAATCTCAGCAACTTTTAAGGCTTCCCATTGTCTGTTTATATTTTAAGATTGAAGTCATGGAAACATAAACACTTGGGGGAGATATTTTGAAACTTAATAATTTAAAGAAGTATCAATTAAATCTAAGTTAGTTCTGCAGCAGGCAACCAATAGTATAGAACACAATATCTACTGGCATTTTAATGTGAAGATAACTGGGTGTTCTAGTTGTCATGCTAATTATGAGCAAATATGTCATTATTATTTCTAGGAGAACAAATTTATTCTCAGGCTTTATTAATTCAAAGACAACAGGTATTCAACCCATAAATATCATACTTTTTCATCAACTCATACATAACATAAACCTATAGCCCTTGAAAAGGTTATTTAAGCTGAAAAGGAATAAGTAATCCAGGGAAGGCAGAGATAATGATTAGAACAGAACTACTGTGGAATATTATTTTAAGGTATGTTACATTTGTTTATGCTATGAAACATTTGTTTAATGATGTAAATACGTGTTGCTTTTGTTTATGCTGCATTTGTTTAACTCTGTGAAGTTGTGATTCTTTGCCTGTCTAAAACACATGATGGTCTAATAAGGAGCTGAACAGCCAATAGCAAGGCGGGAGAAAGGGTAGGTGGGGGCCACCAGGCAGAGAGAATAAATGAAGGAGAAATCTGGAAGGAGGAAGGAGCAAGAGAGAACAAGGAGAGGAGAGCATCAGGGGCCAGTCACCCAGCTACACAGCTAGACACAGAGTAAGAAGTAAACAAAAGGTATACAGAAACAGAGAAAACGTCCAGAGACAAAAGGCAGACCGGATAATTTAAGAAAAGCTGGCTAGAAGTAAGCCAAGCTAAGGCCAGGATAAATAAGTAAGAACAAGACCTGCACATGTGCTTACTTGGGAGCTGCGTGGTGGGCCCCCAAAGACCAAAGAATAAAGAGCCAAAAACAGTAAAAACAGAAACAACAACACAGAACATATCTTTTGCTTGGAATATTATACCTATGTTACTTTCTGACTTTTGAGAAACATGGCATGACTATGCAAATTTTAAAATTATAGTTGGAGACATGAAAGTATATGGGAACAACTACTAACAATTACTCCAAACATCTAAACATTCTGTCTCAAAATTTCAAATCTAAAAGTACAATCTTATTTGAGAACAAGAAAGTAATAGCAAAGACTTAAACTGTATCATTTTGTGGAATACAAGCTTTCCTCTAATCTAAGCGTTAAACCTTATTAACAGTGTTAGTGGAAAATCCCTTGTAGCAAACATGTCTCTGTTGCTATGACAGAACACCATGACCAGGACAACTTACAGAAGGAAGGTTTTATTTGTACTTTGAGTTCCAGAGAGTCCGTGAAGCAAGAACACACAAAAGTCTAAAAACCAATTTAATAAAGGGTACAATGAAAAGACAAACTCACAGATACAGAATAAATCAGACACCTCTGCTGACCCAGCTGTCATCCTCCAGGCAATCTGCCCAGGGATGAAGAGCACCATCACAAGCCGACTCTCCACTGCCTGCTCTTCCTAAAGGTCAATAACTCTATGAAGTAAGCACAGTTAGAATTCTCACTTTTAGTAACTGAAATAAATGCAAGGCTCAGAAAAAACAGTTTGGTGAAGACTTCCAGCTTATCAATGAAGAACCTAGACTCAAATGAAGACAATTTGGCTGTCTTAATTAGGGTTTCCATTGCTGTAAAGAGACACCATGACCACGGCAACTCATACAAAGGAAAAATATGTAATTGGGGTGGCTTCTCTTTTCATTTCAGCCCAGCATCATCATGATACAACACAGTAGCATAGAGGCAGACTTGGTGCTGGAGTCCTTACATCTCGATCCGAAGGAAACAGGAAGTGACCTGAGACACTGGATGTGGCTTGTGCATATATGAGGCCTCAATGCCACCTCCACAGTGACACACTTCCTACAACAAGGCCATATCCACTCCAACAAAGCCACACCTCTTAAAAATGTCACTCTTTTGGGGGGCCATTTTCTTTCAAACCACCACACTGAATAATTAGTAAAGTATGCTAAATGCCATATTACAATCTAAATCAACAATGACCACTAATGGGTGAGATGTAGTATAGACACATGGCCTAGGAAATCCTGTGTTGTACACATATATCCATTCCCTTCCTTATTAGCAAGATTATTTTAGTATACCATATCCTATGCTATTCTAGCAAGAAGTAATCTTTTTAGCTAAGTATATGCATCCTCTCTATACCTCACATTCATCACAACTAAGTGTCATCAAGTGATTGCTGTCACCAATGAAGAGTTAGGATGTGGGTCACTTCCCAGCACATACATGTTCTGTGCCTTTCTCTGGAACCGATACACATGATTGACAAGAGGATGAGCTGAAGATCCAGGTGACATGATGACTATTCTTTTCTGTCAGCTTGCCTATATCTTGAATTATCTAAACCCAAAAATGGCTGGACACACCTGTGAGGAATCTTTGCTTACTTAAATCATTTGAAGTGGGAATATCTACTTCTAATCTAGATCTCTGAGTCAGAAAGACATAATCTTAATCCAGATCTTCTGCGGTGGAAAGACTCACTTCTCATCAGAGCCATCTGCTGGCAGCCTATATACAGGATGTGGAAGGAGGAAACTTCTCTTTGACTGCTGCTTCTTGGTCTTGCTAGCAAGTCTATTCCTTCGCTGGCACTGGAGCCTACGTCTTTGGGATTCCAGCATATGCTGAAGCTGAGACATTCAACCTCATAGACTGAACAACTGTTGGATCTGGGTTCTTGGACCTTCCATTGGTAGACAGCCATTATTGGACTAGCGGGACAGTGCATAAGTCATTAGAATGAATCTATACATACATACATACAAACATACAAACAAACATACATATATACATGTATATATGTTGTTCTACAAGTACTCTTACTCTAGAGAAACTAATACATATGAGATAAAAGACATAGTGTCTAGCACTACCAAATAAGACTACTGTTTAAAAAGTGGAAAGTAGACCTGGGGCTCAGTGGGTAAAGTGATTGTCATAGAAGTGTGGGGACCTGAGTTTGGGTCCCCAGAACACATCAAATTCCAGATGTATGTAGCATGTAGATAAGCCCAGCATTTCTACTGCAAGAAGGGAGTGGAAAAATGAAAATCCTTGGAAGTTCATGGGCCAACTAGCCTGGCATATGCAGCTATGAGCAGGAAACCACCCTGTCTTAAAAAATGGTGGACACTGGAGAGATGGCTCAGCTCTTAACAGCACTTGCTGCTCTAGAAAAGGATCAAGGTCTGATTCCCAGAACTCATATGAAGTGGCTCACAACCACCTGTAACACTAACTCCAGATCTCACACCCTCTTCTGACTCTGTGGGTGACAGCACACGTGAGGCTCATACAGGTAAAACAAGCGTATGCACGCGCGCGCGCGCACACACACACACACACACACACACACACACACAAAATTAATTAAAGCTAAAGTGGCAGCTAAGGACTGACACCCAAGGTTATGAAGTTGTCTTCTGAACTCTCCATATGTGCTATGGTATGCACATCTACCCACACACACAACACACACACACACACACACACACACACACATACTATTTTAAAAAGTGAAAAATACAAGATTTTTGTTGCTGGGACTTCCTTCTGAATCTCTGGTTTAGCAGTTAAGGGTAATCTATTAGATTATTTTAAAAGTGTTAGGGAAACAAAATACAGATCACTCACAGAGGACCAAATTGGGACCAGGGGAGTAAGTTCACAGCCTCTCCTCTCCAAGACATTCTGAGAATCCTGGCTAGAAAAGTATGTCTTTCATGTCTCCAAAGCAAGTCACCTAAGTTGTTCTTAGTTGGAGCCATTTCCAGCCCAAGGGCAAAGGAAGCTTCCTTTTCTATACACTGGTGACGTCATTTAGTGTGACTGTGTAAAACTTTAAGACAATTCTGAGGACAATTCTGAGCCCTCTCAGTCTCAGCAGTAGTGCTCCCCTCCTCCCTGGGAACCAAGGACCTAACAACTACACATGCACTGAAATGTTGGGAACTTTCTATCATCTCCCTGAGTCCTTGTGAATGTTCTCCAAATAGAACTCAGTTATTGAATAGGGGCAAGATAACCCTTAGGTGTTGACTCAGTTCCTGGGAAAGGGGCAAAGTGACCCTCAGATGTTCCCTCTTACCTCACCTGATCTGGCACCTGCTCTCCAGCCAATTATTGGTAATAGTCCTTTTTGAATAAGCTAATCATAATAGTTAAAGAACAACCCCCCAGGCTCCCCCCCCCCTTGTTTCTGTGGCCTTTTCCTTTAAAAATAGCCTGTACCAGCCATTCTGGGTCTTTCTGGCTTCTCAAATGCTGAAAGACCCTGTCATGACAGAATTAGTAAAATCCTCATGCTTTTGCATCAACTGTGGTGTGAGAGATGGTCTCTTGGGACGACTCCTCCTGTTGATTGGACTCCAGGGTCCAACAACTGGTTCTGCCAGTTCATGGGTTAATGGTCACTTACTTGAAACTAAGTATTGTCTGGGGAAAGAAATAACACAGGTCACTCCATAACGCTTTATCTCCACAGCAATAGTGTTACTGGGGGTTTGGTTTGATGGGATGAAAAAAGTTCAACAAAGAACTGATAATACTTTTTGAGATGCCCAAAATCTTTATTATCATTTTTATTTTAGTACAAATAATGATGTTAGAGGCATCTTTCTGAGATAGGACACCTCACAGACATCAAAATGATGTCTGACTCTGATGGTCCTCAAACTGATGTCACTGGGCAGACTTCCTGGATCCTTTCTCCTACCATCTCCACCAGAACTGAGCTGTTTTCTCTCACTCCAGCTGCCTCTCTTCTTGGAGTTGCTCTCCCAGGGGCACAGAGAAGGCATCCTGAAACACAAGGATGTATGGCTCACTGCTGAGTACAGCAAAATGACACAACCCACTTTGAAAAGAAAAAAAAAACTCTCATGGATTCCAATTGCAAATGTTTCCAAATATCAGTGAGTACCTCAAAACATTTATACTAAAATAAAACCACATTACTGGTGTCGTGCTGCCAGTTAAACATCAGGAGAAACGGCTGTCAGATATAGTTGTTACAGAATTGCACAACCAGAAGACATGAAGACAGAAAACAAAAAAGTTCACTTCAAATCATTCCATTAAGATAACTTTACCAGAAGAGGAAATGGGGTCAAATAAAGTCCCAGGTCAGTTACTGATGAATGACAGGCTAAATCTTTTATTATTATTGTTATTATTATTATTATTATTTTAAATCTTTTTATTTTTTTTAATTTTACATACTAGCCCCAGTTCCCCCTCTCTCCCTTTCTCCTGCTTCCACCTCCACCCATTCCATCCCCCATCCACTCCTCAGAGGAGGTAAGGCCTCCCTTGGGGAGTCAACAAAGTCTAGCATACCAAGTTGAGGCAGGATCAAGCCTCTCCCCACCCCCATATGAAGGCTGAGCAAGGTATCCCACCATAGGAAATGGGCTCCAAAAAGCCATTTCACACTCCCAGGATAAGTCCTGGTCCCACTGCCAGCCCCCCCTCAACAGATCAAGCCACATAACTGTCACCCACATGCAGAGGGTATACAAACTCACAGCACAAAAAAGTTACTGCCTAAGAACCCAAAATGTGCCCAAAGCTCTGTGAGCTTCCTGATCAATGGACGAGGTAAAATCCCAGGCAGAAAGGTCAAAGGTCATCTTGGAGCATAACTACTGAAAACCCTTTATAGGACATTAGGAAAGATAATAACTAAACAAAGGACCCACAGGAAATGGTCTCCCAAAGTAAGTTCTGGCCTCAGGAGATGGAAACAGGGAAACACGTTGTCTATGGGTCTCACTGTCTTCAGCCTGGGGATCTCTGAGAGTCTGAAATTACTTTAAAAATTTTAAATTTATTGAGATAAAATTCAAGTGATTGAAATGTAAAAAAAAAAAAACCAACCACCGTTGCTGAGCACTCTTGCTTATCGTTTCTAATAAATCACCAACAGATTGTATACAGGCCTATGTTTGGATTTGCTTTTGATTTCCTTTTGAATAGCAACAACAGAAAGGTTTAGATTGAGCTGCACAAGGTGGCCCATTCCTATCATTTCAGTTTCTGGATTTTTTTCCATGGCATAAGAGAGAATTTCTTTGGCTTTGACAATTAGCTGTGATTACTTATTATCTCTGAAGCCCTCTCTCTTGCTATCCGGTGCTGATATCATCAATCTTGCTCTACCCTCTGCTTCTCCATGATACACTGCATCAAAAAGATGAAGGCTGAGTCATCATGGATTAGAACTTCCAACATGGTAAACCAAAAAATATTATTCTTTGTACAAACTGGTTATATAGGTATTTTTTTAATATTTATTCATTTATTATGTATACAATATTCTGTCTGTGTGTATGCCTGAAGGCCAGAAGAGGGCACCAGACCTCATTATAGATGGTTGTGAGCCACCATGTGGTTGCCGGGAATTGAACTCAGGACCTTTGGAAGAGCAGGCAATGCTCTTAACCACTGAGCCATCTCTCCAGCCCCTATATAGGTATTTTATATAGTTAATAGAAATTTGACTAACGTAAGGTCCACGATGTTTGGGGTAGATGAAGCCTATGGCTATCCCTTCCCTATGCATTTATCACCATGAAACCACATTCTGTCCTATGGCTACAGAAGATCATGCCAGAAGAAAACAATAGCACCTAGAATGGACATTTTGGAATGTCTGGGTACTGTTTGAGTACTATCTTAAACATAGAGAGGGATTCTATAGTCCTTGGTCCAGAATTTGCTGAGTCATCGAATGGCTGCTCTTTGCCCTGGAAGAATGGTCCCATGTATGGTTCTAACAGACGGTGCCATCTGCCGTTCACTTGCCTAGATGTGCTCCTGGAAATAGGAAATCAAACTGGAATTTGGGGTAAATAAATGCAGTTGAGTGAAAGGGACCGGAAAATTCACTGAAATTTTCCCACAGCTCAGAACTTTTCTGAGAATCTCAACATATTTACGGCCATCTTGTCAATGTAGGTAAGGAGTGTGCCTCAGAATCCCTCTCCTAGCTGGAGTTTGATGTCACAGACGACCCTTATTAGCTCAGTCACTTTTAGTGCAGTGCTCAGAGGCACTGGGCTCCCTTGCTACCCTCACAAACAGTGATGGTTCTTTTCCTAACCCATCTTTCTTCTCTCCCATAACTCCTCTCTGATGACATCAGAAGGCGTCCTGGAAGAACGAGAAAGATGCTTGATTATAACCATAACTAAGCAGAACGGTCATCTTAGAAAACACCTATCATAGAGAGCTGAAATAATGTATGAAAGCTATTTCTGCACTAACTATGCAGTTATATCAAGATGCAACCACTGACCTATGATCTGGTAAATAATTGTCACAAGAAATTATCTCTCAAGCTATAATACATAAAAAAGCAAAGGGAAGAAAACACAATCAGAATATTTATTCCCTGGTAATTTTACATTTTTTCCCGACTCCCAAAATAAATACATAGACTATCCTAATGTTTATAAATTGTCCCTGGGTAGGTGCTTTTGTCTATGTTCTGGAAGTCATTCCTCACCAGAGCCCCTTATTCTATAGCTACAGAGTTTTCTCATCTGAGAATCAAAGCATAGCAGTTCCAGTCCTTTTAGCACTAAGATTTTATGATCTTAGAAGAAAATGGCCTGGGAGGATGGTTCGGTGGTCAAAAGCACTGGATGCTTTTGCAGAGGGCTCGGGTTTGATTCCCAGCACTTGGCAAACAACCCTCTGGCTCCTGCTCCAGGGGATCAGATGCCTCTTCTGGCTTCTATGGACACTGCATTCATGTAGCAACACAGACATGCATGAAATCAAAACACCGGGATGCATAAAACTAAATGTTTTTAAAAAGAAAATCTGGACCAATTCTCACCCCCGTCTAACCCAAGAAACGACATAAAATCAATATGTGTGGCAATGGAGTTGTAAGACAAGCCAAAAATGTCCACATTTTAACATCTCCTCAGACTCCCTATGCCGTGGCTTTCATATAGCATTGGCACAAAGCGTAGCTGACCGTCCAAAGAACTAACTTTCAAATCTGAGAGACGTGCTCCTAACAGCCTGGAAACAAGGAAAAACTGAGCATGCCTACTAGGAGGGCACCAACAATTCTCAGAAATGCTTTGCAAACTGAGGAGCAGGGGAGAGGAATCCCCTCTGACTCTGAGCTCTCGGGAAGAACGGCTGCACTTCCTCAGCACCCTTTGCTCAGGCTCAGGAGGCCTCTGGCAATCAGGGGATTTCTTAGCCTGCCTGTACTATCCCTCACTCATTGCCGGAACACAGTTTCAGACAGGGTTGCCTATTTGTCGTCTTTAAAATACTCACCTTGAGCTCGACATCAGCCAGGGCCTCTAGAGCATTAGCACAGCCTTTGAACAAGTGACTGGGAATTAGGGACTTCATGGGAACTCTGAGGTCATTCGTTTAACCTAATATATATATACATATATATATGTGTGTGTATATGTATATGTATGTATATGTATATATATGTATATATACATATATATAAATGGCACACTGGGGCTAGATAGTATGGCTGTCCATACCCAGCATATTTTGGGTATGTTTGAGGATGCAAAAAATCCAAAAAATAGCAACAGTCTCTTAAATTTAGAAACAAAAACATTCATATTCAATTGTTTGCTCATATGAAAACTTATTTTCAACCTGTTTTGCTTATTTCCAAACTAAATAATATGTTTTACAGACATTTCAATTTCATATGCGAGAAACCTGGGCAGAATATCTACAGGGCATATATACAAAAACCATCAACATTGTTGTCATGGAGAAATTTAGAATCCAATATGTTCCCTGTGATGTCACAAGAATCATGAAGTGGGAAGGAGGTCAGAGACCACCTTCATGGAAGAAGCAAATCCCATAATACACAGTCCACAGGAACTGTGGTCATTGCCTGAGTATTTAACTGAGTAGTGAAATGTGTGTTTAGCCTAGATGAAGCCCTAGGTTCATTCTCTGGTACCATAGGAAGGAAATATCACTGATATTTACATGAATTTGAGCAATAGGACATCACCTAGCAAAAGATAGACCTTTTTTCCACAGGCTTTCTAGGCAACGGTGTATCTTTACAAAGTCCTCCTTTCCTCAGCCCTGTCAGGGCAGGAAATGCATTGCCACTTTCTGTAGAAAAGATGTTTTTCTCTTCCTTGCAAAGATACCATGGGAAGAGAAATATTACAGGTATAAATGACAAAACAGATTGTTTTCAACCAACACAAGTTAATAAGAGTTCAAAACCAAGCCTCTGCTTTAAAAAAAAAATCTAGAGAAAGCCTCAAAACACTTAGACCAAAATTGGCAGAAGGAGAAGGTACACCAAGAACACAGAAGGCCAGGATTTAGCAGAGAATTCCCTTAATTGGCACACAGACTGTGGAACTGACTAGTTCCCAGGAGTGAGGGACAGAGGATACGTACTTGGCCTTCCCAGATGGCCCATCTTCATCTCATTATTGTCTTTATCCTTTTTCGAAGCATTGCGCAGAGAACATCGGCACCTGAGCAAAACTGAGACAAAAGACCTCCGGTCAGAGTCCACTGGAGGAGCTTGCTCACAGCCCAGAGACCTCGGGGTCCCCCACGTCTTTGTACTGGGGTTACACAAGTCATGAGTCAGGGCTTAGACAGTTTCTCCTTCTCAGCAAGTATCTAAGCCATAGATTTCTTAGCACAGCTCAGATCAGAGCCCTCTAAGCTTTTCTAACGTAAGATTACAACGTCTAAGACCTGGGAACCACAGTCTATATGAGCTTGAAGCAGAGAAAAGAAGAGTCAGGCTCAATCCCAACAGCGCGGTGGTGCTTTCCCCGGTGTCCGCACACAGCCTCCCTCTAACGCTCCTCTGTTTCTTAAGTCACGGTACTTACATTTCTTGATGTATTGGTCTATCTCAAGCAAAAAAGGCAAGAACATGACAAAAGGGAAAAATACAAAGAGCATAACAAACACTGCATAGAGCCAAGGGACACCATTTGGGAACAGGCTGACCCCTGCCTCAATCTCTGCCATTGGGACAGGAGGGAAGACATAGAATTCTCTGCCTCAGCTCCTTTTACCCCCTAGGTGACCTCAGCAATGACATCACAGCTTCAGAGACAATGGGAGTGTGAGGATCTAAGTGGGGATTGGCCAAGCTTCAAGCTATCTGTGACAGAGGTCAGGATAGCTTCCCACCTACCAGGCGTTTTCCCTACTATTTTTGTGTGCGCACGTGTGTAGTATGATCATCCTGTGCACACAGAGGCCAGAAATAGACATCAGATGTCTTTCTCTACTGCTCTCCACCTTTATTGGAGGCAGGATGGATGAAAGCTGCCCTATCAGCTAGACCAGCAAACTGTATACACACACACACACACACACACACACACACATTAGCACTAATATTTCAGACCTGCATCACACAGTTTTAGCATGGATATGGAGATCTTAAGTCCTTATGTTTGCACAGGAAGCCCTTTACCACTGAGACTTCCTCAACCCCTACCCAGCTTCCTTTAGGGAACCTAAAACACAAATTTGACTGTCCAGACCATCAAGAAGGTAACTTACTATATATTCAGGAAGTAAAACTCATTACATTGGAACACCTATATTCATAACGAGAAGCCAATTCATTGCTTTAGATTTCTCAATCCTAGGATTAAAGATCTTAGCATTTAAATTTGAGAATCAAATCAAGAACATATATTCCTCAAGAAAGACTGTGTGTTCTTTCCTAGACGCCCTGCCATTCCCTGCCTTGGTGTTCATCTGAATGTGTGTTCTATCCAAGGATAGAACTATCTCCCCCATTACCTGGGTCAATGAGGAGAAAGCACTGTGTTTTCCAAGATGAGCGTGCTATCTCCTCTCTGAGCTCAACAAATACCATGGTGATTTGAACACACAGTCCCAAGACATGCTCCCTGGTCCCAGCAGTGTTTCTGAAAAAAAAAAGTGAGGAGGAAGGCAAAAGGATGGACTAACCCTCCCCAGTACAGCACAAAGCCGTTCTCAGTGCCTTCATCCATATTCTACTGCTGTGGTCAAATGTCACAGAGCAGATAATTGGTAAAGAATTTTCTCTGTTCACTGTTCTGGAGGCTGGCAAGTCCAGAGTTGGGGGCCATCCCTACTGAGGGCTTTTTGGATATGCCATTCTGTCACAGGAGAGGTCAAGTGTGTGCATGCATGTGTCTAACACATGAGAGCTGCCTGGCTTTATAACGACCCACTCTCGAAATGCCTACCCACTCTTGCCACAATGGCATTAGCTCACTAGCATAATCACCTCTTCCTAGGACCCCCTTCTGGTGTTGGAAGGGAAATAAATTTCCAAAGCAATGTCTTTGGATTACCACACTGAAACCACAGCACTCAATAATTGGACTTCCCTTGAATTACTATCTCTACAGTCCTAATCCATTGTGCAATCCTAGCTTACATTCTCCTCCAAGTTTAGATCAACCCAGGTTCTCCTTTCTGGAAGTTGTTTTTTTTACAATAAAAGTTGTCTCATGCTTAAACTCCCTTTTTCCAAAGATTAACGGCCCACTGACACAGGGTAACTCTGCCTCAGACTATTCCCCAAGTATGCAGTGTTCCCAATTCTTGTTTAAACACAGTCTTCCCTACAGTGACCCACAGGTGCCCGTGACAGGATGATACTGTGTCTCCAGAGTCTTTGCCAGGTCCTATTACACCCTATAGGGTGTTTCATGGCAAATCTCTGGCTCCAGAGGACCAATATTTTCTCTCGAGGTGGCCAAACTCATTACTCCTCACACAAAACAAAGACATCACCTCCCAAGAAGCTAGAATGTACCCAGTGGTGGATTGGACAAGATATCCAAGGTCGCCGGGCAGTGATGGCACACGCCTTTAATCCCAGCACTCGGGAGGCAGAAGCAGGAGGATCTCTGTGAGTTCGAGACCAGCCTGGTCTACAAGAGCTAGTTCCAGGACAGGCTCCAAAGCTACAGAGAAACCCTGTCTCGAAAAACCCAAAAAAAAAAAAAAAGATATCAAAGGTCTAGAAATTGCTCCACGGGAACCTCACACACACAATTGGGAAATAAAATCCCAGACATCAAAGGCAAGAGGCATCAGGTGTTACAGCAGCTGGAGAATTCCTTATTGGACAGAGATGCTTAGCCTCTGAGAGGACTCGAGCATTGAGGTGCCCTCTTCATTTCAGGGGTGAAGGTGTTCCAAAGGGTCTGTATCTTTGTTTCATTTCAGAGTTTGAGAAAACAATGATGTTAGGAAACTTTCCAGGCCCTAGAACATCAAGATCCAACTGAAACTTCTGGGGGACCATAACTTGAAAAGCGGCTCACCAGAAACCAACTTGAACAAATCACCACTCAATATGGTTACTTGTCTGGTCAGGTCTACACAAAATTAGGAGCTTTGGCCAAACATGGTGGCAGACATTAAAATCTAGCTTTCAGTTAACAAAGTTCAGGCCTGGGAAGGGACAAGATAAAGCAGGAGGGAGCTAAAACAGACAGCAGAAATATTCTCCGGCTGATGAAAATTGGACATCAGCAATTTAAAGCAAGGCTTTTAAAATAACAATTATTGGGTTTCCCACTCTACTGAGATGGGAGGAAGCTACATGGAATGTTCTCAAGATCAATAATGAGGAAAATATGGACTAGTTACAGGATCATACATTTTTATTTTTTCATCTCATTCTTCTAAGTAAAACCACGAGGCATCCAAGTGGCCCAAATTCCAGCCAACAAACCCACTCAAAACAAGCAGAAAGATGGAGTCGCAATGAACTGCTACGGATAGAACATGGGCTGCCTCCTTAGTTTGGAAGAGCTGAGCTTCGCAGACACGGGTGCCCTCTCCCAATCTCATGGGCCTATACTGGGAACTAACCAGAGAGCCTGGGACTGGCACAGGAGATTACACTAAGATCCTTATAGCAATCAAAGTCAGGAGATGTCAGCTGCTAGGAGAGAGACACGGTGCCTTGTTTTCTTCTAAACCTCCTAATATGAGATGCAAGAGGCTTCAGTGATTCAATGAGGAACAGCTTTTCTCTTTAGGGCACAGGCAAAATGTCCCTTGCTTCTGAGGGAAAGCAGAAGCCAAACAGCCTGCCTCTTGCTTCCAAAACCAAGACTCATTGCTCCTGTTAAATGTTCATGCAAAAACCCTTCATCTGAACTGGGTGGACTGAAGTGACTCCCAACCCGGGCACCACACAAATATTACCTGTGCTGCCCATGGAGGAAGTGGCATAAGACAGCCTCCAAAAGTCAACCATGGGCGTGTTTCAGAGCTCAGCTGCTTCCAACGGAACACGCTGTCCGTAGATTCGTACGTCTAAGGTATAGATCATCCACGGAAGCCCCTGGCATAGAAGAATCTGTAGAGAGGTGGAGCGACTGCGTTTTCCCAGCTACAGTGGGATAAACTTTAGAAATCCTTAGGAAGCACAAGTCCAAAATCCATAAATTTGTAGAAATTAAATAGCACACTCGTAACTCCTGGATCAGAGAAGAAATAAGAAGTTAAACTAGGTAATACTTAGAGATTGATGGAACTGGGACCATAGTATGTCACATGAGGTGTTTTGAAAGCCACAGTGGCCGCTGTGGTTCCCAGAGACCTGCCTTTCTGCTTTGGTGCTTTTTCATTTCCCTCTGATAGGTCTAGATGTGAGTTCTTTGATTCTTTTGTTGTTGTTATTGACTAGCTCTCTATGGCTCTTTTCCAATTAAGACCTCGGGAAGTTGGTTTGACTTCTTTCTATTAGCTTGCTTGCTTCTCTATACTTTTAATACAGATGTTCTTATACTATTACTTCCTAACTTATTCCTATTAGCTCATCTGTTATTTTTCCTCCATGTCTCTTTTCTTCTGGGACCTTGATAGCTAGACCCTGCCTCTGTATCCTTTAGAACGTCAGCAATATTTCTACCTCTGTTCTTTTTTCTTGCCTTCCTGGTAAACCAATATTTCAACTCAATAATTTGGTTTTTTTTTTAATTGTGTCCTCACCACTTTTAATTTTTTTATAGTTTAACGTCTCAACCTAGCAATGTTCTTACTTCCATGAAGAGTTGTAGACACAGCCGGTAGCTGGGATGATGACCACAGCCTGTGGCAACTGTGGGACAAGCCGTAGGAGGAACTGGAAACTTATTGTGCATCAGAACTTGCCTGGAATGTAGTTTGGATTTCTCCAGTGCAGCCTCTTCCCATTCCCCAATGCCTGCCACACTCACTGCCATCCAGTCCCCAGGGCAACCTGTGTCCATCCACTCAAGGAAAACATTCACTCCAGGGGAGTTCATTTGTTGATTCTTTATTCCCATCACTATTCTTCCAGAGTTCATTTTGAGACTAGGCAGTCTCTCTTACTTCTGTGTTCTTGCAGGAAAAGGGAGCTGTGGCACAGAAAACCAATGTTCTTACTTTGTGCAAATGTATTTTGAAAACAGTAAAAAGCAGATGCCATTTTGGAGCCAAACTTCATTAGATGTTATCAGTGAATGTGTAGATTTCAAATTCTAAAATTAAGTGTCCCCTTATCTGTGATGGATCAATGGTGATCCAGCTAGAGAAATTCTACAGACATTATAGATCTTCTAAAGCAATGTAAGATATACATTCACACACAACTTTATACCAAATGGAGATCAGCAAGGGCCTTTCTATTACTGTTTTCCAGATACCACCAAACATTCCAGGTATTTTTCTGTTTATCAGTAAACTCATTTGTATTTGTAAACATAGTGGTTTATATCAGGAAGGAAAAAATTACCATATGGAAATTTAAAACACAACACTTGCTTTGCACCCAAGGAAGCACCATGCATGGGCTATATGTAACAGAAGCAAGAATTGATGTCATCTGTGTACCGTGCTTCAAGAGTTCAGTGCATGCCCAATTATTATAACTGGGTTTATATTCCTATCAGTAAGGCTACTCAGTGCACAAGGTTCCTGTCTGTGCCTACAACCCAGTGACCTGTTTCTGTAACAAAACTCTATAAGGGTTCTATGCTGAAATTTGGGCATTTCACTTTGAACCAAACACACACACACACACACACACACAAATTTGATCTAAACCCCTAACACAGATTCTGCTTGGTGGGGTCAGCTAATGCCCAGGCTACAGCAAAGATGAGAATCAGGGAACCCAGAGTGGCCAGACAGAGGCTGTAGGGAGCAAGAAACTTACCTGATTCCCTGTCTGTGAAGAAAACATACAATCTGAAGTGCACAGTGTTCTACTTTGCCTCCGTGGGAAGAAGTACTTAATTGGCTTCCTCTCCTGTCACTTTCTATTCCTGTGACAGGAAGATCTGTTTGTAGACTACAGAATGAAAAGTTTTCAGCAGATACAAAAGAAAAAGTTAGGATGGGCAGGTGGAGTGCCACAGGACAAGATGGAAGAGACACATAGAGAAATCTGTCCTGCGGAAGGGCTGGGACAGAGCAGCTGTGGGGTAGCGCAGGTTGACAAATAAATGTTCTGCTATTTACACCTTGCCCTAGTCTCTAATCCTCACCTCTCCTTTAACACCAAGTATGGATAACTGTTGAGTAGGTGGCACAAGCTCTTAAGGGTGATTTTGAAGAATAAAATGATAAAACGCTCGTATACTAACTGAAATGGAGTAGGGCAAATGCAGAAAGCATTGTGGGGGTAGACAAAAAAGATAAATTCAGAAGTCATCAAAAACACACAGAAGTAATGGGAGAGTGGTACTCCAGACATACCCAAGAGTCAGGAGAAGTTATTTAGAAAGTGCACACTGTCACTGATTCAGCCACTCCACTTCCTACTATGAAAAGGACTGGAGAGTTTGGCCATGCTGTCTGTAATGATTTCTGTCTCTTTAAGAGACAAGCCATGCCCACTCCCTCCCCCATCTGCTGAGGCAGGCTGATCTTCAGCTTCTGGCCTGAGCTTTCTCTCTTTTCCATCTTCCTCTCTCCCCACTTCTCCCCTTCCCCCACTTCTCTCTCTCTTCTCTCTCTATCCTCTCTCTCTCTCTCTCTCTCTCTCTCTCTCTCTCTCTCTCCTCTTCTCCCCTTTTTCCTTCTCCTCAATAACCCACCTAATAAATGTTCAGCTTTACTTTGCATGGTGTGTCTATCCATGTCTCTGGCTCCTGCCCGCCCACCACATGTCTCCCTGCCTGGGACCAGCCACTGCTTGGGGATGAGCAGCCGTCTCTGCCTGGGACTGGCTGCTCTCAGGGCCCACTGCCTGCTGCCACATGACTTACAGCATTTCTGCTGCCTACTGCCACCAGGGATCCTGCAGCATTTTTAATTTTTCCATTACACTGTCCACGGAGGCTAATTTTAAGCCCACATGCTATGCAAGCTCTCAGAGTATCCACAAGACTGATCTTACTCTACACAGTGTATGATCCCACCCACCACACTACAGATGGATCAATAGCCACCTCATTTCCTTCCTCTCCCACTGATGGACACACATTGGGGTAAAATGTGGAGATACAAGCAGAGACGTTCATACTTACCCACTGTCATTTGTCTTTCCTTTACTCTCCTCCTGGAAAAGGTCATCATTTCTTCAGACAGGTAGTCCCGCAATGGTGGAGAATAGCAATGGCAGACATGGAGAACAGTTTATGTATACTCTATCACTCAAAATTGTTTTCCAAGATGTCGCACATAAGCATCTCCAAGGCAAAGAACAGAGAATGTGCTCCCACCTTTATCACAGCTAGAACATTTGGAGCAAAACAAAAAATATTCTTGGCCCTTGTAAACTAGCCTAGCAGTAGACTGAGGTCTGCTTCAACACTGGTCTTGCCCACCAAAGGAGGAGGAACTTCTGATCTCCTCTTACAGCCAGAGGAGTTAAGAACAAGTAAAATAAAATTGTTTTCCCAACTAAACCCTGTGTGCTTTCATTTCATTTTAAAGCATCACTATAAGGCTGGAAGGGTGTCATTCAGTAGCAGGGTGATTACATGGTTTCTATGAGACCCTAAGTGTGGGCAGAGGCTGCTTGTTCATTCCCAGCCACCCATACCTGAAATAATCACACAGAAACTGTATTAATTACAACACTGCTTGGCCTATTAGCTCATACTTCTTATTAACTACCTCTTATATCTTAAATTAACCCATTTCTATCAATCTATGTATCACCACAAGGCTGTGGCCTACTAGTAGGCTTCTTTCTCCTTTAGTCATGTAGTCAGCTACATGACTGACTCCACCTACTTTCTCTGTATATCTCTGTTCAAATTTTCCACCTAGCTTTATCCTACTAAGCTATTGGCCCAGTTTTATTCATCAACCAATAAATACAACACATATACAGAAGGACATCTCACATCACCTACGTTCAGTCATCAGCACAAAAACAGTTAATCAGCAAAATGAAACAAAATACCTGTGCTTGTTTCCTGAAGAGAAAGGGAAGGAGTAGGTAGGGGGGTTGTTAGGAGGACAGGAGGGAGGGGG
>JAQHUG010000165.1:211560-224141 GCA_028555095.1 Dicrostonyx torquatus
CAAATGACTCTAGCCTGTATCAAGTTGATATGAAATTAGACAGCACAAAGAAGTTTTCCTCTTGAGGTCATTAATGAAATCGCTTCTTGAATAATCCCCTATATAGATTAAGAACCACTCCAAATAACATTAAATATTGGGTGCAATTGGCAAACGTAATTTTAAAACTCAAGAGAACAATGGTAATCTGCTCCACGTGCTCTGTGCTGGCCCATGCCATTTCTCTCTCTCTTCACTGCAGATGCTCCCAATGTCCTTTTGCTCCATCTCTGTGGTAGTTTGAAAGAAAATGGCCCCCACATGGAGTGGCACTATTAGAAGGTATGGTCTTTTGGAGAAGGTGTGGTCTTATGGAAGGAAGTATCTTGCTGTGGAGGTGACTTTGAGGACTCATATATGCTCAAGACACCACCCAGTGTGTTACAGCACTTCCTGTTGCCTGCCAGCCAAGAGATAGGATACCTGACTGCTCAAGCACCATGTCTGCCTGCACAGCACCAGACTGCACCATGATGATAATGGACTAAACCTCTGAACTGTAAGCCACCCCGATTAAATGTTTTCCTTTGTAAGAGTTACTGTGGTCATGGTGTCTCTTCACAGCAGTAGAAACCCTAAGATAGTCTCCTCTCAGCTCTCTGTCAGGGCAGGCCTGCTAACCACAGCTCTGCTGTTTCCCCTCACCAAAACCGTCTCTATTTAGTCTGTATGATAAAAGGATAGTCTCCCTATAATCGAAATTAGCATGTCTACGCTTTTATCACTCAGGGAATGTTTGTGCCGCTTACTTCTGGTCTCTGTGGTTTCCAGTGAGTTTTTCTAACTCACTTAAAGAATATTTTTCATCCTCTTCCACCTTCAGAAGTTAGTTACTGATTTTGGCTCTCCTCATCTTTTCTCTCCTTCTGTAACTGTCTTATGACCCTCCCTTCTCTTGTTTTGCGAATAAATGTCCAACTCCTGCAGCCTGAGAAGCAAACATGGTTGCCAGAGTTTCAGGATCTGAGTGACCCCACCAGGTGGACCACCTTAGCCAGCAAGGGTACTCACAAGAGTGTGAGGAAAATGCAGAAGGTAATGGAGCAGGCAAGGAGCAAGCAAAGGTTGTAAGGTCAAGGGCTAAATGTGGGGTTGTGCCTGCACCTTGTGCTGTTAGTGCTCCTGTTCAAAGTTTCCTCTGTATAAGGAGCACGTGAACATCCAGTAAGAATCTGTTCTCAGAGCTTAATAGGTAATGGGTACTTAAAACACAACCAAGAAAATCAGAGGGGGCCATAGTGAAACAGACACCCAAATGCTATAGGTAACGGTGGATGTGGATATGCTTGGGACTGTCCTTGTCTGGTGGCTCTTTCCAACAAGCATATAAAGGCTGATTGTCTTCATTTGCATAGCTGTGAAATGCTCTTCACACTCTAGTGCTGGTTGTGGGGTCAAAGGAGCCCTTCTTCAGTTCAGAGACAGTATTCATCAGTCAACTGCCTACTGCCAAATCTCTGCCTGAGGCCTGCTTCCTGGAAAATATCTTTCTTTATAGTAAAATAATAATAATAATATCCAGAGACTGCTACTTGGTACTCAAAATTTTGGTTCTCAGCCCTTGTTTTGAACCATTTGTGCAGCATTGTGTGTGTCTTAGTTTCTTTCCCATCCCAGTCACCAAATATCTGACAAAGAAGAAACATTAGCGAGGCTCCCTGTGGCTCACAGTTTAGAGGAATACAATCTACCGTGGTGCAGAAGACATCGCAGAAGGAATAGCTTGGTCTGCAGTGCCGACCAGAAAGCAGAGAAAGGAACTGTTCATGCTAAGCCAGCCCTCTGCTGTCACTTTTCATTCAGTCTGGGACCCTCTTCTATGAAAGAGTACTGTTCACACTCAGGATGAAGCTGTGCACCTCAGTTGCTTTCTGAGAGCACTCACCCTAAGCATGGATTTCTGCAGACCCAAGGTTCCTGGTACCAATCGTACTGGAAAAAAATGAACACAGTTCACTTAGGTTATAAATTTATGATGCTTCCAAGATTTATGTATTCGTGGATGACTAAATGTGTGTCTTGTTTTCTGTACTTTCTGTCCTTGTGTTTATATTTCTACTCTGGCTATCTGAGAAGGCTGAATCTGTCTTGGGGATGAGCGCATCTTTCTGGTCCAGTGAATAGCAAGGAGTGTGCTGTGCTGTGCTGTGCTGCGCTACTCTATGCTGTGCTATGCTACTCTATGCTGTGCTACACTGTGCTATGCTGTGCTATGCTACTCTATGCTGTGCTATGCTGTGCTGTGCTATGCTGTGCTGTGCTATGATACACTACGGTATGATGTGCTGTGCTATGCTGTGCTATGCTGTGCTATGCTACGCCATCCTGTGCTACTGTCATGATGAGACAGATAATCATGGTAAAAGAATGCTGGAGTGAGACCGTCTGGTTAACAGAAACATCGGACCTAAGAATTGAAGTTCTGTAGGTGAGAATTACTTACTGGCAGTTCAAAAGTGAATATGTATTGGGCTTTATCATATACCCAAAAAAAAATTCTTGTCGTCTGGATTGTGGCCTCATTTGGAAATAGCATCTTTATGGATGTAAAAAGTGAGGTCATAATGGATAAGGTTGGACTATCATCCAATGAATCACGGTCTTACAAGGGGAGGAGATTTAGACACAGAGAGAGAAACCCTGTGTGAAGACAAGTTCTGCACAAAGGAAGACACCCCGTGAAGACGGAGGCAGACCATAAGCCAACACTAGCCCAAAATTGTTGGGCAGCACTGGAAACTGGGAAGAGGCGGGAAGTATCCTTCTCTAGACATCAGAAGGGAACGTGGCGTTCTGACACTGTGATTCTGGACTGTGTGTGTGGCACATGTGTGGTACATGTTCATAAGTTTACCACTGCTGCTTTGTACACACATGGAAGCCAGAGCAAGAGGCTAAGATTCCAGTATTCTGTCTTATTGCCTTGAGACAGGCTCTGTCACTGAACCAAAAGCTCACCATTCCAGCCAGGCTGCCTGTTCAGGAAACGTTCAGAATCTATCTGTTCCTGTCATGCTAGCTTTTCATATAGGTTCCAGGAATTAGAACTCAGGTCTTCGTGTTTGCGACGCAAGCACTGCTACCCACTGAGCCATCTCCTCAGCCTAGAGAAAACATTCTGTTGTGGTAGCTTTCTGTGATTTGCTTCAGCAAGCTCAATGGATAAGAAAAGTGCAAAGATGTCCCTGCAAAAACGCCTGTGTGGAGCAAACATTTTGATACTGGGTGAAATGGGAGCCTGAACTGCTGGGCGTGACTAAATGCCAGAGATGGACAACCTAAGAGAGGTTTATTTCAGCTCATGGGCTCAGGGGGCTTCAGCTCATAGTTAGCTGGTCTCATTGTGTTTATACTTGTAGCAAGGCATACATAGCATGGTGGGGGGAGGGCATGGCTCAGCAAAGTTGTTTGTCTCATGGTTACCAAGGAAACACAGAAAGAGAGGGGACCAGAACAAATTCAACCTTTCAAGGCCCAGTGACATATTCTCTCCAAGGAGGCTACCAGGCTCTCACAATCTCCCATTGTGCCTGAAGCTGTGACTTCATCACCCTGAGCACCCACAGGCATCAGTAGAGACAGGATCCTCCTTGTCATTCCCATATTCAAAATATGTTCCTGCCAGAAGTCCATATGAACCCCAAGCCCGGGATCTTCTTTGTGGCAAGTATCCTTGGTTTCAGCCTGGGACCTTGCTTCCTTTTTTTCTCCTTCTCCTGATGATTCATCAATGCAGAAAGAAACCAAAGTGCCGAGGTAGTTAATGTTGAAAGCCATGGGCAGAGGGTGGGAGGTGCCACTTATTTGGGAAGTCGAATCTACATCTTGTCCTAGCTGAATTTTCTGGATGATAACACTTGTTCCCTAAACTCTCAGACTCTGTGGTTCTAGATTAGAAGTGCCAAGGCAATGTGGTGTCCTTTATGATAGCAATAAGGCCAGTAGGGTCACAGAGCCAAGAACTAAGGTAGATGAGGACTGAATTGAGGCTAAAACTAAGCCGGGAATATGGGGATACCCATGAACCATGAAGGTGGCAGGGATCTGGTTATGTGAGAGATGCCCCCAGAGACTTCAGGGAGCGAGCAGTGTAAAGATGTTTCAGAATACTGGTTTTTCTCACTCAAGTTTTGTCTCAGTCATGAACATATATGTAAATGTTGCCCATAGTGGTCATGAGAGAAGAAAGAGAAAGCACAGGGATCAGATGGCAATCCCTTGCCCTCCTTAACATGCCCTGCTATCTGTAATCACCACCTCAGGGGTTCTCAGCATCGAGGTGCACACTTCTGAGTCCCACTTCAAAACCTCGGCTATCGTCACATTCTGAAGATGCTAACTCCTTGAGACCAGGAGACACTGCATCTTTATGAGAAAAAAAATGTCAAGGCTGAGACTTCTGCTCTGGTCCTTATCTCCTCTGCACGTGTGTGTGTCACTGTTTGTGTCTATCTTTAGAATGCGCTCTTCCTGACAGATGGCTCTGTCCCCAGCTGCCACTGCATACCAAGCAATGTAGTGACAGAGTTGATTAGAGGACCAGTGAAGAAAACAATCTGCTCTTGGGAACAGATGTCAAGGAAGGACATGCCTTGTGTGGAAGAGAAGTCAAGGGAAAGGGGTTTTGAGAAACTGTGGTCTTGATCGTCTGAGAGAGGTCTGGCCTTGAGGGACCATCCCGAAAGAACTAGAAGGATAGTTTGTCTACTTTATACTCTACTTTTTTGCTCTGACACTTAAGTGACAGCCTTGTGACCCCTGCCCACGGCTGCTCTAACAGTTTCAGATATGTGTTAAGATTTAGATATTGTGACAGTATTCCTCAAACTACAACATCTACTTTGACCAAAAAAATAATAATAATGTTGAAACCCTGAAAGGTAGACAATGGCAAAGTGTTCTTTTGCTGAAACCCTGGATCCGCTGATGTGTCCATCTTTAGAATGTTTGCTATGGGTAATGGAATAAGATTTTGAAGTTGATACAACCAATGACTACCTAGAATGCTTTCAAGTTTAGGCTCTGGGATTGTCTTATTTGAAAGGACTAAGGTTTGCACAGCCCCATGACGTAATACAGAACTTTCTCAAGGCCACAAAAGAAGCCCCTGTTATCTTTAGAAAGATGCTATTCTGATTCCTAGGAACAGGTCTACCCCATCTCCTTGCTTCTCACCTAGGACCCTTGTCTACACTTAGTGGACAGAAGACAGTGACCTAGAGTACAATAATAGAAATGAAAGGTTTGCTGGGCCTGCAATGCTTCCAGAGCTTCCTGTCTGGGGAGTGGATGTTCTGGGTGTGCCCAAGATTGCTGCCAAGGGAATGGGACCTATAGCAGCATAGCACCCTGTGCCTGACTCACTGCTCTGTAGTCACCGTGTTGAAAATCCAAACTGTTTTGAGCAAGAGACTCTTCCCTTTGGTTTTTGTCTTGGGTTTCTATATGCCAAAGACAGTAAAAGAGAGGCTGGCCTCTAACAGTGACTTCTTCTTGTTACCTATTATGTATTCCTATTCTTATCAGTGGAAAGATACATTTGAGCTATTCAGTGTTAATGCTTCCTTTAAAGACAAAATCTGAGTGTGTTCATCACTTCCTGTTCCAAGATTCTCTTCCAGCATCATCTTTGTTATTTCTGTTTGGGAGAGGATATGAAAACATTGGTGTTTGTGGTTCCCAGTTACAATAGTCACATAGGTTATGAAAAAGTATTTGGGGCTAATTCATGACAAAGGAAAAACAAAAAGAGAAATGCAGTTTAAAAAATACCACTGATGCTGATCTGCTAAGATTCTGGTACCATATAGTACAATATATCAGGAACACCCTGAGAAGTATGGGCTTTCGTGAAGCAGGTTTTGGAGTTGGGGGATCACCCCATAGTTCTTTAAGCTCCAAAGCAGGCCTAGTTACATAACTTACGGGCCCTAATCAAAGGGGGAAGTGTGGGATCCCTGTTCTAAAGCCATTACAGTTTTCAAGATGGATCTGAATATGCCCTGTAACATGGGAGCCCTTTAAGCATAGTTTTTCTTTCCTGTGCATTTGATATTATGCAGACATCAGCCTAGCTACCTAGGCTTGCTTCCTTACCTTACCCGTGATTTTCATGGTTCCATGAGACTGACAGCTTGGTCTTATTAAATATAATGAGACCCTAAATTCAGTATTTCTGGTTGTTTTTCACACTGCTCAGAGGAAGACCACCAGGGAACGGTGAAACTCCTGGAGGAGGAAGTGGAGTCCAGCATTGAAATCGCTGCGCTCAGAGACTCCGCGATCTCCCTGAAGGACTCGGTGTGCCTGTACTGAACAAGCCGCACTATGAGGTTCACAGACCACCACTGTGGTATCCAGATAGGACCATGATGCACTGTGGTCCCTTTAATACTTAAGTTCTCCAATAATAAATCATTTGGTCCTACTCACCAGGTCTCTGTAATTGACGCTGTTTGTGGACAGCTAGGGATATGATTTCACAGATGGCAATGCAGCCACCAGGGCTCACCTTTGTCCCCTCTTCTCTGGAGCGAAGCCCCGGTGAGCGACGTGTGCTCAGACACAGGGAGATGCTGGATCCAGATGAGTTCAAAGTAAGTCACTCAAACATAGCAGACATGTGTTATGCCCACATACATAACATCTTTTATTGGATACTTCCCAGTAACTTGAGTTTGGTCACATGGAAATAAAGATCTGACAGAACCTCTTAATGAGAATCAAATTAATCCAAAAAGAACTAGAAAAACTTCTGAAACACCTTATAGAAAGAGAAAGATGGGGAACTCATTTGCAGGAAGTGAGACCCACTGCTGCCTGCGCGGAATATAAATATTAGCATCCCAACCTTACTCTCCCATGGGCCCTGCCACTCTCTAACAGACTGAATTTCTTCGCTCCCCTTTTTATCTCGCCCTGTGGCCACCACCTGGCTCACAGTCTCTCTAGAGGACAGCCTTTTCTCATTTTTTCCCCTGTACAACTTTTGAAAAGATTTTCCTGTCAGTCTTCTTCAAACTGACTTTCTGTCACGGATATACAGAGGTAACTGGGAAAGCCAATAAAACCCCTCCTCTCACGGAGGCGAAGTAGAAGTTTGCCCTACTCCTGATCTTACGCTTTGTCCACGGGTAAAAAATAAAATAAAATACTTACGCTTTCTCCAGTCACTGACTAACCACTATTTCTCCTTGATTCTCTTATTTGAGGCATGTCATCCTCAAGCTGACCCCACTAAGCAGGATCTGTGCATTCTGTCTGTTGTGGTCTAGCCTGGGTGTAACTCCAGCAGGCACTGCCAAGTTTTGTGCAGAACAACTGGACAGAGTTTTCACATAAAAACAGTAAGATTGGCAGTTCAGAACAGGAACCTGTCCACAGCCAGCTCACTCAAAGATTATAATCCAAACTCTAGTAAATAAGCATTGGCTGGCCTGCTGTGACAGAGTACAGGGTGTCAGCGCTAACTGCCACAACTAGGCATTGGCCAGCTGTAGCACATCACACGGTGTCCATGCTAATGGCCACAGACACAGTGTCTTTTCCTGAATGCAAAGGCAACTGCTGCCACTTCTTTGGGTGTAGCCAACTTTTCCTTCCTCTTTAGAAACCAGTTATAAGAAGTTATGAGTGAGAACAGCTGCATGGAAGAACAGGAAAGCATCCTGCATCTTTGATGGTGTCCAATAAGCATGGTGGAGAGGTGGTCCTGCTGATTGGCACTTGGCAGGGTGGGTGTGCCTTGGAATCCTAGATTTCTCTGAAAGACTTTGTGTCAGCAGAATTTCCTCCGCTGGCAAGCTCGCTGCTGACCCACCACACAGGTAAAGGGGCATTGGACGAAGGAAATCTCAGTTGCATGTTACTTATAATTATATTCCATATAACAACTCAAAAACTACAACAACTGGGTGTGGGGGTACACACTGTTAACCCTAACACTGGGAGGCATAGACGGGCAGATCTGGTCTACATAGTAAATTTCAGGCCGGCCAATAATACATAATGAGACCCTGTCTCAAAAAAAAAGCAAACAAACAAAAATGATGACATCAGGTATATGTTCTCAAAATACATCTTTCTAATGGGAATAGTTTGTTTTCTAAGATACAGCTGCCTAGTCCCGCCAAAACAGTGAACTCGCTAGAGCCAAGATCAACCGTGAAGAAATTGCCCTGAGCATCCAAGGAACTCTCTGCTTCCCTGTGAGCCCGTTCTTGCAATTGACTGCAGCCTTGATGGAACTCAATGGAAGGTAGACTGTAGAGCAGGGGCTGGCCAAGGGCTTTGTCCTGGTAAGAGCCTGCAAAAGCAACAGGGCAGACGGTCAAGATCCTTATCTTCTCAATTCTTTTCATCACCTGTGTCTCCAAACTGTTGCCCACGATCTAGGCTACTTGCTGTGTTCATACTTGTGGCGGGGAAGTCCAAACGTTGTGAACATGTTAAATTAAACATTTTAAAAATTGGATGGATATCGACGAAGAACAAATGGTTTAGAGTATCACTTTGCCAGGTAGGTGAAGAGAAAGAATTGAAACAGGCAACATCACAGAAGCGTGCAAGGGAGTCCCAGCAGTGTGCACCTGCCGTACCTAGGGAGACCAGCAAACAAGGGGCACTGGAAACTGGGGCTCAGCTCACTTCCTTTCTCTGTGTCGTTCAGTCTGGGACTCCAGGGCATGGACTGGTTCATTCACGGGGGTTAATTCTCTCTTGAAACAACTCCACAACAACACTCAGAAATGTGTCTCCTAGGTGATTCTAAACCCAGTCAGGTTGATGAGGATCAACCATCACATATTACATTCATCTAGCTGTAGATCTACCAGGTTTGTGGAACCTTTCAAAAAAAACCATTTTGTTTTCCCTACAACTTTCCTTTTCTCTACTCATGGTGTCTTCATCACCATTCTGTGCTGTTATCTCTGTCCCTGTGCTAGCTGGCTCTCCAATTCCTAGTCACCCAACACCTGAAGTTACACTGCTGATTTGAGATGGGGGTAGGTCTTCATGTACACATGAATAGTTAAAATCCCTCTCCGCGCTGCTCCATTGCACCCCACAGCTGCAGTGTGCTGCGGCTGCGTTTGCATTCATCTCTAAGTAGTTCCTGATTTGACATCTGATTTATTAGGTTCCATTGCTTCATGGTGTGTTATTGACTTGCCACAACTCAGACCTCTGGTACTGACTCCCAACTTTATCTCGCTGTAGTTGAAGACACAGTTTCTCCACTTGCACACAAATATCACATCCCAAGACCCTCTGCAGCTTTCTAAAACTATGGACTATACTGAACTCTGCAAAAACCACATTTCTTTTCAAAGGAGCCAGGCTCTGAAATGTGCCTGTGGTTGATCTAAACCCAGCTGTTTCGTGCTTCTCCCCTGTGGGCAGAAGCCCTTGCTTGGTACTAGCATTGATTCCTGGGTTCAGGATGACTTCTTACACCTAGCCTGGAGATAGAGCGATGGCCTTTGCTTGTATCTGGGAAGCAAAAGTCAGGCTTATCTGCTTCTGTGTCCATCCCAGAAGCGATGACATCTGCCTGTGTCCTGAGCCAAAGGACCCTGTTTCTCATCTGGTGACTCAGGAGATGGACAAGCTCCAAATGTGCACCTTCCTCTTTTCTCTCATCCCTCCAGCTGGACTCACAAGACCTCCAAGTCATCCTAAGGCCCACAGGGCTAAAGCCAGCTCCTGTGATGAGGCTCTAATGGAATCCTACAGGTACAGAATGACTGGCCAGTTTTGGAAGTGCTGTGGACTTCAGACCCAGGGGCCTGACTCACACCCACTCACCGTCTCGTCTTCATGGACCTCTCCAGGAATCTCACTACAGAGACTTTCCATAACACAGGAGTCAAGAGGTAATCAGAAACTGCTCAGGGAAACAGGCACACAGAGCACTGCCTTCTCCTAAGCATTGTAGGATGAGAAGAAAAGGCCTGGGGTGGTGGGAGAACAGCATTCCTAAAATGCTGGTTTGCAAATATTCTTACCATTTTTATTTCATACAATGGAATACTACTCAGAAATGAAAACAAATAACGACTGGTATATACAAGAATCTAAGTAGACCTCAAGATTATTGCATTAGCAAAAGTCTACTTTGAAAAGTTACATATGATGCAGTTCCATTTATCTAAAATTCTTAAGACAGCAACACTGGGAGGTGGAGAATGAGTTTTCAGCTGGAAGAGATAGGAAGAGAGTTGGGGTAGAGCAGGGGAAAACAAAAGAGCAGTACTTCTTCTATGGGGCTTATTTCTGAGTCTAGATTCAGATGGTTGACTAAAACAATCTAAATGGAAGGGAAAACAGACCAACGGTGATCTGTGTGCATGCAAAGGCAAGCACTCGGAGACACAAAGGCTGTTTAAAAGAAAGCGAGCATGGTATTAGGTCTGTAGTTTACTAACAGCGACGACCCAATAACACAGTGCTTCTATGTAAACACATCTTCACCAAAGCCAGGGTGAACAAGGAAAAACCATGTGCAGCACAGAAAACTTAGGCCAGAGTTTCTCTTGGCGTCAGACTTTAAAGGTATACAAAGAAATCAAATTCCTCTTATTTACAGATTAGATACAGGAGATCCCAAAAATTCATCAGAAAACTTCTAGAAATAACCAACAAAATCAACTCAGAAAAAAATCAGTAACCTTTCTATACACCAACTAGCTGAGAAAGATATCATTGAGCATACTCTCATTTACAGTGACCCTTAAAAATATGAATTGAGGGCCGGGTGGTGGTGGCACATGCCTTTAATCCCAGCATTTGGGAAGCAGAGGCAGGCAGATCTCTGTGAGTTTAAGATCAGCCTGGTCTTCAGAAACAGTGCCAGGACAGGCTCTAAAGCTACACAGAGAAACCCTGTCTAGAAAAACTAAAAAAAAGAAAAGAAAAGAATTGATTGTGTATTATGCCCAGTTATACACCTGAGACTATATTCTTAACCAGAATTTCTTACCAGAAGAATCTTTGGGAGATAAAGCAGAAATCAGACTAGAGTAACAATAAACCAAGTCTCTTAGTTGATTCTAAGGTTCTTTGGCGACATCTGCTATTGATCCAGGGTAAGCAGTGCCAAACAGGACCCTGTACTAATGTGTTTTCCTTCCTCTTATTGCAACATGTTATTTTCTACTCTACTAGTGCACAATTCTCAAAGAAACTGAGATTGTTCTCATTCACACTAAAATGTGACTCAAATTTGCTAATTAAGATGAGGAATAAGAAATAAACAATGATTATTGTGATTGAGAGTAGTGACGGTGATGAGGATGATGACAATGATGATGATGGTTGTGATGATGATTGATCATGATGATGATTGATCATGACGGTGGTGTTGATGACAATGATGATGGTGGTGATGGTGATGATGGTGATTGATCATGATGATGATTGATCATGATGGTGGTGGTGATGAGGAGGATGATGGTAGTGATGATGATGATGATGGTGGTGATGATGATGATTGATCATGATAGTAGTGATGAGGGTAGTGGTGGTGGTGATGGTAAGGATAATGGTGGTGGTGATGCTGAGGTGGATGATGGTGGCAATGATGATGATGGTGGTGGTGATGATGATGATTGATCATGATAGTAGTGATGAGGGTAGTGGTGGTGGTGATGGTAAGGATAATGGTGGTGGTGATGCTGAGGTGGATGATGGTGGCGATGATGATGGTGGTGGTGATGGTGAGGATGGTGGTGGTAGTGATGGTGATGATGACACTTTATGAATCACCAAAAAGTATCCAGGTGTTGTGCGGCTTTCTTGTGATTCCAGCACTCAAGGGAGTTGAGGCAGGAGGCTCATGAATTAAAAACTAGTCTGGAGTGACTAGTGAGCCTCAAAAAATGCATTGTGTAGTCAGAATGGCACTGGTAGTTTATGCTGCCTACTAGACAATTTTGAGGTGTTATAGCAAAAAAGTTTTTGAATATTGAAACCCATGTGGTAAAACTTTGAAGAGAAGTAGGTGCTCTTCCTCTTGAAGTGACTGTTTATTTTCTAGAAATTTTGTTTTTTTGTTATTATTTGACAATTTTATGCCCTAGGTATTCTTACCCATCATAGTTCATAGTGAACCCTTTCTTCCCAACAAGCCCATCTCCTGTTTTCATGTCTTTTGTTGTTTGTTTAGTGTTTGGCAGACCCAGTGAGTTAAGTTATGGTTGCTTGTAGATGGATGCTGTGTTTCGTTTCCCAACCATCTAGACCCAAATAGTCATACAGAAACTATATCGATTGCAACACTGCTTGGCCAATATCTTAGGCATATTTCTGGCTACCTTTTTTTTTTTTTTTGGTTTTTCAAGACAGGGTTTCTTTTTGAAGATTTGAAGCCTGTCCTAGAACTAGCTTTTGTAAACCAGACTGGTCTCAAACTCACAGAGATCTGCCTGCCTTTGCCTCCCAAGTGCTGGGATTAAAGGTGTGTGCCACCATTACCCGGCTGAACTTTCATATCTTAAATTAACCCATGTCTATTATTCTGTGTGTAGCCACAAGGCTGTGGC
>JAQHUG010000165.1:269059-289380 GCA_028555095.1 Dicrostonyx torquatus
CTCTTCCAGAGGACCTGGGTTCAATTCCCAGAACCCTTATGGCAGTTTACAGACAGTAATTTTAGTTCCAGGAGACTCAATGTCCTCTTCTGACCTTCAGGAAACCAAGCACCCAAGTAGGGCATAGACACATGTAGGAAAAAAGTACAAATAAAATAAAACTTTTAAAATCTTTATTAGTGTATATATCAGCTACACAAAGTTAGGGCCTCCATGCACCATTCCCACACATCCAAACAAAGAGTTTTGATCACATTTACTCCCTTTCTTTTGGGAGATGGAAGGTGTGGGGATGCCTCTCTATGCAGTCCTGGTTGTCCTGGAGCTCACTATAGACCAGGCTGGCCTCAAATTCAGAGAGCTACCTGCCTATGGCTGGAATAAAAGAAAGGAGCCACCATGCCCAGCCATACAGACAAACACACACACCCTTTACTACCAAACTTCCCTCTTTTTTCTTTCTTCCCCTTCCCCATCCTTCCAAATCCTTTTCCTTGAAGTCTACAGTCCTCAGTGAGAAGCAGGGAGCATCAGGGCTTCCTTACAGGAACTGTACACGAAGTATGTGCCAAACCTGGACACACCACAGCACTCACAACCCCACCTGGGGAAAGTCAGGGGTGCTTGCATCCCCCTACACCCAGAGATAAACACTGTTCTGGCTCTTGTCACTGTGCTGTTGCTGTTTTTGTTTTTTGATTTTTGTTTGTTTGTTTGTTTGTTTAAGACAAGGTTTCTCTTTGGAGCCTGTCCAGGAACTAGCTCTTGTAGACCAGGCTGGCCTCAAACTCACAGAGATCCACCTGCACCTGCCTCCCGAGTGCAGGGATTAAAGGCGTGCGCCACCACCGCCATCGGACTTTGTTTGGTTTTTTTTTTTGTTTTTTTTTTTTGGTTTTTTGAGACAGGGTTTCTCTGTGGCTTTGGAGCCTGTACTGGAACTAGCTCTTGTAGACCAGGCTGGCCTCGAACTCAAAAAGATCCACCTGCCTCTGCCTCCAGAGTGCTGGGATTAAAGGCGTGCGCCACCACCGCCTGGCTGTTTGGGTTTTTTTAGGACTCCAAAGCTGGCCTTGAACTCAAGATCTTCAGTCACAGCTGGGGCAGGAGTCATTTGATTCATTTCAAGAGGCCATGTTTTTCAGTCAAATTCTAAAGTTATCTTACAAACTCTAGTGACAAAGGGCACTGTGAGCATGGGAACAAACACTGAATGAGGGCACTGAACTGTTTCTCAACTCCTTGAACTTTGTCCTACCAAGCAGTGAACAGATTGTTCACTGTGTTGCTGAGGTAGCAGAGAAGGCACAAGCCCAGGTTCAGCCTTCTACTGTGTCCCCATCTTTATGTCCCAGAAGATCTGACTGTCTGGCTTTAATACTGAGAAGACACCTCATGCCCTTAGTATTGACTACATCCCACTTTACCTAATACTCAGTCTGAATAATTTCAACAATGCAACCTCAAAATCTGAGAAAAAAATGTCAAAATCTTAAAGAAAAAAAAAAAAGAATCAAGGCTCTTAGATCACACACCTAATGGGAGGAAGTCATGCATAATTAATGTAATAAAAAAGCATGGTTGAGCCAGGTGGCAGCGGCACACGCCTTAAATCCCAGCACTCGGGAGGCAGAAACAGGCAGATGTCTGTGAGTTCGAGGCCAGCCTGGTCTACAAGACCTAGTTCCAGGACAGTCAGGGCTACACAGAGAAACCCTGTCTCAAGAAACAAAAACTGCATGGTTGGCAACTGTTTAGGTTTACAGGTCCTGTGTTTTATTTCAAGAACCCTCAACAACTACAGGCTCTGCCCTCAGATCCTGCAGGTAACGCTTTTCTTCTTCCCTTACCATAACTAGACTGTGAGGACTGAAAATCAAATGTTTAATATCGAGACAGATTTCAGTAACACCTCCCGGCTCTTTAGTCCTGACCTGTTGAAAAGAACCAGTCTTTACTGCTCACTCTCCGTTCCGTCCGTACTCTCACTCGGGCCGTGAGTGGTCCTGAGACCACACAGTCACAAGCCATTCCTGTAGAATGTTCTTGCCAACAACAAAACAAAGAAAAATCTAAAGTGCCTGGACTTATCTCATGCACACCACACTTCAGGGGGAAAGAAACTCAGGTGAGAGGCATCATCCTTACACTGCTATAATTCAGGGCTAGGCGAGCACATCAGTGTTAAATTCCTGCCTAGCATTCGCAAGGGGGTGAGTTCAATCCCCAGCAGCTCAGAACAGTAATAACAATCACCTAACACAGTTTGCCTCTGAGCCATACGTAATAGTAATAGCGACAACAACCTGACAGTTTGTCTCTGGGTCACACATACTGCTCTCAAGACCCGGAACTGCCCGGCACTGGGAACCTGCCCAACAAAGGAATCAGAAAAAATAACCAAATGAACATTTGGCATCACAAACTTTTTTGAGAAATCGTTACAGAAAACCAGATCCATCTAGGCACACCTAAAACTGAAGCAATAAAGGCCAAAGGAGACAAAGTGATTGTCTTAGGCCACATATGATAAGCAGAGTCAGACCAGTGGCCTAGGAGTCGCATTTGTGCTTGCATCACCCTTCTCCCTGAGCGCATCTCCTACACTCACAACTCCCAACCTAAGCAGTGCGGGTTCTGAGGAAGAGTGTAGGTTCAGGAGGAAGCCCCAACTCCACACATCATTCACTGTGGATTTCAGAGTAGTTACTTTAAATTTAAGTAGAAATTTAAGTTTCTACTTCCTTATCTATAAAACAGATAAGAACAGAGAGCTCATAGGGGTTTCTGTAACAAAGGGGGCCTGATAACGTTACTGTCTGGGAGGGCACCTTACAGAACATCCCAGGGAGACTGTGCTCCTGTATTCCATCCTCCTCCTCCATCCAGGGAAGAACTTGTGCCACTGCTTCCTACAGCCCTCCTATAGAGTATGAGCTGGAGCCTCCCACACTGGAACAACTGCTCTTGGGTCTCAACTTGACTACATCTGGAATTAACAAGAACCCAACAAGCTGGGTACACCTGTGAAGGAGTTGTTCTTAATTAAATCATCTTTTGAGATGAGACAATCCACCTTTAATCTGGGCCACACCTTCCGCTGGCAGCCTATATAAAGGACACGGAAGGAGGAAGCTTGCTCTGCCTGCTCTCCTTATCACTGGCAAGCCCATTCCTTTTCTGGCATTAGAACCTGTGTTGTTGGGATGGGGCATATACTGAAGACCAGATGAGACATCCAGCTTCATGAGCTAAACAGCTACTGGATTCTTAGGCCTCCTGATACATATTGTTGGACTAGATGGGCCACAGCTTGTAAGCTACTCTAATAAACCCCTATTGTAGGAGGGACGGGGCCTCTTGTTTGTCCCAGCCGCCGGGCTGAGTGTGAGTGTGTGTGTGCACACACGCGTGCGTGTGTGTGTAATATATAGAAACTTATATTCTATAAGTTTCTGTTCCTCTAGAGAACCCTGATGAATACACACAGTATGTCAAGTGAGTCTGTCTGAATCCAGAACACCCACGGGCTGTATTCATCTCCAGATCTGAGTAAGCACAAGATGCAGACTGGCCAGAAAACATGACCGACGCTTCCATCAGTTGTGTAACAGACCAAAAACAGAGGGGGGAGGGGGAGTCTTGTATGGTGATGGACTAGCTCTTGACTAGGGTGGTACTTATGCAAATCTACACATCTGATGAAGCTGCATAATACTGTTCATGCACAGATAATGGCATGTAAAACTGAAGAAAACCAATGAGCTCTATGGGCTGTGCCAAAGTGGATCTCCTGATCACCACTGGGAGACTCTGAGGTAGAAACACAAAACTTTCCTCTATGTTTTCTTTTTATTTATTTTTTCACAATTACCAGCAAGACCATAAAATTTTCCATATAAAAAACAACTAAAATAAAAAGATGAGCTTCAATGTTCCTTTTTGAATAATTCTAGAATATTAAACATATAAGAACCTACAAAGCGTGCCTACAATCCCAGCACTTGGGACACAGAGGCAGATGTGAGTTCAAAGCCAGCTCAGGCCACACAGTAATACCTTTTCTCAAAAACAANTCCCATGCACTCACTCAGACAACAGAGATCCCAAGACACGCTTGCTGGGACCCAGTCCTGTCCCACTAGCCCCTTCTTCACCAGGAGCCACCAGATGGGCATAGGCTGGTGAGTAGCGCAGCCAGTCTCGCAGGGTCTCACAGGCCTGTCGCTGCAGGGACTCATTGGTAAAGCTTACAGCCAGTGCCATCAGTGCTGTCCTGTTATCTGGCTTTAGCTCCAGACACCTGATGGGACAAGATGAGCAGACTGACACCAAACCTGCAAATGACACCAGCAGCCCTCAGCACCAGGGGTCAACAGCCGAGCTTTGAAATACATTCATGGAGGCCTGACTTCTACCCTCTCTCTCAGTTAACTTAGAGAAGAATCCTCTGGCCTTCGAATCAATATTAAAAATCCCAACCTGAGAAGGCAAAGTTTTAGCAGTCGAAGACCAACCAGGATCCCACAAATACAATCAAAACTGATGAAGGATGTGAATCAAGCCTTCCGCTCACTCCTCTAGCCATCACTGAGCCATGCTGACTCGGAACAGTCTTCTAGGTTTCTCTGTATGCCAACGGTCAGAGGACACAAGGACCTGGCTCCGGTGCCTATTAGGCTGACAGCTACCTGCAGAAGCCTACATCTTTCACAGCACACACTCACCTCCGCAGGGCACTGATAGCCAGGAGCTCTTGCTCATTCTCAGCCTGGGTGGTACCCAGATACTGCCAAGCTTCCATGTGCTTAGGATCCTGCTGCACAGCAGCCTCAAAAAGCAGCACAGCATTGGGCAGATCTCCCTCCTCAAGTCGACGCAGCCCTTCTTCAAAAGCCTGAGGGTGGTCACGCAGGGGATTCTCCTCCTCAAACTGGTACCCCTAGAAGGAAGGGAAACAACGGGGGAGGGGACTTCTAAGAGGAATCCAGTCAGGGCAGCACGGCTAGGAAAACAGTAGCCAAAACAGGTGGAGACCGTGAAGGCTTCCTTCCATACAGGTGTATCAAAGTCTCCAAATTATGAAAACCATCCATGACAAAGCAAAGGTGAGTACCAACTCAGCTGCCATCTCCTATTTACAGTGGCTGAGAAGCTGCCTGACGCTCTAAGTACCTATGATGAGATTATAAACTTATTTTAGGAAGTCTTCTCATGCCTGCATTTCTGTATCTTCAGTTTCTCTCAACTGGACAGAGCACGCCTTCGGGGGAAGTAAACAGTTACTACCACAAAAAAAAAAAAAAAGAACTAAAACCATATGTAGTCACCAGACAGTTTGGTGAACACAGTTTCAAATACAGTACAGACATGGAGAACTCAGCAGTAAACTGGACAGAATACAGACAAGCTGTCCCGTTTGCTCATCACTGTGAGGCAAAGACCCAGAAGAGCGACATCCTAACCCACAAGTCATCAGCTGCAACAACTGCAGCGGGGACCCAAATCACGAGACTCACTGCGGGAATGGGTTTGAGAGGACAGCATCACGTGGATAGCTGGGAAACATTAACCCTCATAAAGACTTCACACCTTGTGGGTCCTACTGCAATGCCCCGCCTCCACCACAGGAGGGCCAGGCAGCCAGGGCAGTGTGTAAGCAATGAGCACGGCTATAGACACTAAAATTTAGATTTTAATTTCTAGGTAATACAAATTGTATTACTCTTTTGATTTTTTTTCCAAATTCTAAAACCATTCTCAGTCACTAAACCATTTACAAATGAGTAGCAACTTCATTTATTCCACAGGAGACCCATGCTCCAGATCATTTGAATTCAATAGAATAAATATTTTTACATTCAACCTTAAGTGCTGTCCATCATCAACCCACCCTTTAAGCCACTCTGTGGGAAACAGAGGATATTATCACATAACATATAATGTAATTTCCTAATGAATATAATTTATGCCTCAAAGCTACTGAGAGCCTTATAAAAGCCTTAAACACTCTTCGCTAACGGTAGTTGGAGCTAATTCCTTAAGGTTCAATGGCTGTGTGTAGCAGTCAGCAGACATGAATGTTCTCACGTCTTCAGCAGACAATGTGACAAATGAATGCCACCATCGTTCAGACACGAGTTACCTCTAGACCCCGTTACCTATCACGTCTAAGGTCTCATCAATTACTGCTCAAAAAAATATTTGCACAGATGGAAAAAGAATACTCTGCAGGAACCCTTCACAGCCTACGGATTGCAGTGAGTGTCACTTCGCATCCTGAAAGCTCTAAGCCAGCCAGTCATCTTGTCTGACCACCCACACACACCCCTTGGGCTGGTCCAAAACTGCACAGGTCACACTGCAGACAGGGCAGTGCTTCAGTCTCTACACCACAGAAACTCAGCAACACTATACACGTCTTTTTAAGTCACAAGCATATGTAGCCTCTGAAAAATCTAAAGGTTATCAATTAAAAAAAATGTTTAATTTTAAAAAAGGATAAAGAGGGATGAGGAGATAGCTTCGTGGATAAAGCACTGGCAGGCAAGCAGGAGGACCAGAGTTCGGATCCCCACCTCCTGTGACAAAAAGCAGGCAGCCGTGGTGATCCAGTAGGATAGGAGATTTTTCAAGGCAAGCTGGCCAGCTAGACTAGAGCTGTGTCAGTGAGCTGTGGGTTCACTGAGAGACTCTGCCCCAGACAGGAAAGTGGAAAGCAACTAAGAAAAACACCCCATGTTAATATCTAGCTTCAGCACACATATGCACACCACAGACACAACCAAAAAAATAAATAACAAGTAAAATGTACAAAATGAGCCATAAATATATTTGACAATGAGCTCATATCCACACTCTTCAAGTACCCCATTATAATTCAGTACAACTTAGCTTATAGACAGACAGATCTTAACTTTTCACTATTAGTGATTAGTAATAACGTGGAGCATTCTTATGAAATATCCGTGCAAGTGTTTCTAAGCCTAGTTTTGCAATATTTCAAGGTATCACTGACATTTAATAGGATTCATGGATCTAATAACTTAATTATGGATTTGTTTGTTTTGAAACACAATCGCACTAACCTACGCTAGTCTTTTAATAGTCAGCCTGCCTCAGCCTCCNCAAAATAAGTCAGGTGTAAGGATACATGCCAGTAATCCTAACAGTCAGCAGAGACAGCCACAAATTCAAGCCAGCCTGGCATCCAAAAGTGAGATTACTGTCTCACAAATACTGAAAAAGTAACTAATTAATAAGACCTTAAAAAGTATAAAATAATTTGTCTCAAATCTATTTATCCATAAAACAACAGCTAACTTATACCACTAACATATCAGCTACAAACACTGAGAAAGCCATTTTAAAACAGGAATTCTGGAGCTGCAGAGATGGTTCAGTGGTTAGGAGCACCGGCTTATTACAGGGTTCTTCCAGATGACCTGGGTTCAATTTCCAGGCCCCATTATCGGCAGCTGACAACAGTCTCAAACTCCAGTGCTAGAGGATTTGACACCCTTTTCTGATTTCTGCAGGTAATGCATATATGTGGCACAAAGACAACCATGCAGGCAGAAGACCCATACACATAAAATAACAATAAATCGTTTAAATAAATATGTTCCTAGAAAATCAATTTCTTTTAGCTTTTGCTCCCAAATCTCCATCCATCCATCCACTCACTATCAGAGGCCTACTACAATAGGACAATTTTACAGAGCCCAGTTTCACACAGCAATCTCAGGTGCCCACACCTGGGCCTCTGGGAAGTGGGCACAGTTGCAAACAAACGAGCTCCCCAAGACAACCAACAGGTGAGGCAGGTCCGACATGTTTTTCTGGGCTGTTCTCAATTGTGAGTTAGGGAAGATTTCGAAGGCAGGAAGCAATTACTTACAATAAACTCAGGCTCACATTGTGCTTAGCTGCACAAACGGTTTGGTTTTTGTTTTGGTGTTTTTGTCTGCTAGCTTTAAATTATGGAAATGACTAATGCCCACCCATTCCAACAGAAGTCTCTCTGTACTAAGAAGTATCACTAAGGTTAAGGTTTGTGTGGACATCTAAAAGGTCCTGTCCAGCAGAGGGTCTTTGTATAGCTCAAATTTTGACTTGCAATCCCACAGGGAAGACTTGAGAGTAATCTAAAATTGAGATTTTAGAATAATAATAGTTCAAAAAGTATGGCACCTGGGTATCCGGTCTCCTACTGACACTTTGTAAGAGGGTTCCAAACCTCCACCTAGCAGAGACTGCTTAAAACTAAAGCACCCCCGGGAGCACTGTCTGCCACCTTACTTGAGGAAAGGGTGTCTGGGGGAACGACCTGGACCGGCTTACTAGTGGTTAAGCATTTCTCCTGTGACAGAGGAAGCCCCGCCTTCAGGAGACTAAGAAATGGTCAGAGGAGAAGCCAACTAAGTCCCATTAGCTCAAAAGCCTTCAACTATTCAGGACGCAGTGACTGCCTGAAAGGCTAGAATCTTTGTAACTTTTCCATTCCTATCTCTTCTCATCCTTGGATTTCTCAAAGCAAAAGAAACAAACAGTGCTACTCTCAGTGAGCAGTCAGGAAGAGGAAGGCTGAAGACTGCCCTTCCCCTTTGCCCTAATCTGATAGGTATGGGGGAGAAAAGTCAATCCGCAGGGAGGCAGTGAGCAGAAGATGCCCCAAAGACCATACAAGGCTAAGACTAAGTGTGTAGCCAAGAGAGAAAGAACATAAAGTACAGGCCTGGCAAGACAGACTGACAGCCTGTTTCACAGTCAAACCCCCACTACACCCCAGGGGAAAAGCTAAACAATGTGCTGTCAAAGACCTCCTGAATATCTATGCTCATGCCCATAGGTCAGTGCTGCCCTCAACCTTGGCCAGGAAAGTTTCTCTCTGCAGTGGTCAGCAGGGAAGGCAGAGACTTGGAACTGGTCAGAGTGCTGAGAACAAGTACCAAGCACTCAGCCCTCAATGGGACATCTATCCTAATCCCCTGCCCAAGGGAAATCTCAGGAGAGGGGGTGGAAAGAATGTACAAACCAGAAGATGGAATGGGGTGCTGTGACATACTGTCTTAGGACATGATATGCCATTGCATCCACGGACTCATTCCAGCTGTACTCACCTGCATGCAAGCAAGTCAAGGAGATCAGGTGACCCCTGACAGGCAGCATTAACTGACCCAGTGGGTTATCAACAAAAAAAGAGAAACAGAGAGGAGAGAGAGAGAGAAAGGAAAGGAAAAGAAAAGAGAGGAAAGGACACGGAAGGGAAGCAGGGCATGTTTAGTTTATCTAGACAGAGTGGAGGGAGGAGTCAGGAGTTCTTCCAGGGAGTTGAGGTTACATACAATCAAGATAAACTGTTTACATGTATGAAAATGCCTAAGAATAAATAAAAGCTATTCTATTAAAAACAAAAAACTAAATCACTTACAATACTGTGCTATCGTAGGCAAGTTACTTTACCTCAAAAACTCAGTATTCTTATCTGTAAAGTGGTTCTAAAAACAATAGTTAGAACTTAGGTTCTCATGGAGTTTAAATAAACAACATACTCAATGCACTTAACACGGAGCTCAGAACACAGTAAGTACACAGAAGCTCATACTGTTCTTATCTGAGATGATCTTTCCCCTCAAAGACTATTCATTCCTCAATATCCACGAACAAATGACTCCTGGAATTCATCCAAACACAAAAAGCTGAAGATTCAGGTCTCTTATAGGAAATGATCTATTTGCATGGAACCCACACACAACCTTCCGTTATTTTAACATCTCTAGATGTTGTAATAGAAATGCTATGTATATAGTAATTGTGTGGATTATGAAATAATGAATACACACACACACGCATACACACAAATGGCCAGGCACAGTGGTTCATACCTAAGAGGCTATCCTAGGAAGATCTCAGTTATGTAGGGATTTGGAGGACAGCCTGGTCTACAAGAGCCCTGTTTAAAGACTCAAAAGACTCAAAAGGTATGTATATGCTTCCAAACATTTTCCATCCACAATTTCTTCAATCTACAGAGAAACCTACAGCTACACAGATGGCCTAGCTATGCTTTAAGCTTCTGAACCCCACAATCCTATTTTCCCAGACCCCAGTTCTATTCCAGAAGGCTGGATGCCAGACTCCCAGGTGCTACGGTGACGATTCCTCTCTTCCAGGACCATTCATCCGATCTCTAGCTCCTCTCCACTAGACTAAAGCTGTCAAGTTTCTGAGGAAGGGGCAGACCTAAGCGCTCATTCATATTCTCATTCTCCTCTCTCTCCCGCTCTCCCTCCTCCCCCTCCTTTGTTCTTCATTCAAATCCGGTTTTCTCTTTAATGTTTTCATTCCCTATGACCACTACAAGAAGTCACATCTAACACCCCACAGAAATGATCACGTTAGAAAAGTCCTTACAGCCCAAATCCCCTCAGACCCTAAGAGGAGTCAGGACTTGAGAACCTTCCAACGCTCCGTTACATCGAGGACAGATTCCCCACAAGCCTCACCTGTAACTTCAGCGATGAACTCTTGAGACCAGTCGGTCTCATTATAATCCTGAGATACATCCACAGCATCTCCAGCGGCAAGAAACTCCTGGGCCCAATTCTCAGACAAGGCCAAGTCTGCTACACCGGGGGCTGAAGAGAGACAAGAGACAACTAAGAAAAAGAAACAAGTACCCGTCACTTCTGGATGCCACCTCCTTTGTCTCCTTAGTCTGCTGATACCAGCAAAAATCAGAGGATGGAGCACAGAAAACACTGGCCTTCCCACCAAGCCCTCACCCCACCTCTCTGAGGAGCCTGGCGAAAGCTTGACTGTTCAATCTCCTGCATCTCTGCCAGGAGGTCATCCATCTTGAAGGTCTGAGGGGCACGGGATACAAGGGGTGCATTCTGGTCCTGCAGGAATTCTGCCACCAACTATTGTAAAGAGATGGTGAGATGAGCCATTAGGATCAGGGGGCCTCAAAAAAGGCCAACTGGATGGGGCTACTGATGTCAGATAGAAAGAAAAACAGAAACTGGAGACAATAAAGAAAAAAAATCTCTGTATGTAAATTTGGAAACCAAAAAGAGTAGAAGAAAACATTGGCACACAAATCTCATCTGGTAAAGAGAGTTCAAAGGGAAGTATGAGTGGACTGTTTAAAGGTTTAAAAAAAAATAATAACCATGGACCAACAAGAAAAAGAATGGAGAGAGGCAGAAAAGAAACTTGCTTTATTTACCTCATCTTCAGAACCTACTCCCAAAGGCTTGGAAACCTAAGAAAGGAAGAAAAGAGGCAATATACACACTGAGGAAGGCCACAGCCTTATGCAGTACAGCCCAACTCTAAGTCTACTGCTTAGGGGACCTGAGGCAAGCCAAGAGCCTTCACAGAGCCACCGTGTCTCTTTCTAGAAAATACTTGTCCTTGGGCCGTGGCGCACACTTTTAATCTCAGCACTTGGGAGGCAGAGGCAGGCAGATCTCTTGTGAGTTCGAGGCCAGCCTGGTCTACAAGAGCTAGTTCCAAGTCGGATGGTGGTGGTGCACGCCTTTAATCCCAGCACTCAGGAGGCAGAGGCAGGCTAGCCTGGTCTACAGAGTGCGTTCCCGTTCAAAGCTACAAAGCTATTTCAAAAAAAAAAAGGAAAAATTAAATTAAATTAAATTAAAAAGCTAGTTCCAGGACAGGCTCCAAAGCAACACAGAGAAACCCTGTCTCAAAAAAACAAAACACACACACACACCAAAATAAAAAAAGTTGTCCTTATCTGTGTAAAGATGCACGCTGCTCACTCCAGTGTCTGTAACAACAGAGAAAGCAGTTACTGGGCTGACAAACGGGCTCCCCTGCTCTAGAACACTCACCGTCTCCGCGGCCGAGGCTCCTGGGGGCCAGGGGCCAGGCCTCAGTCCCTCCTGCCGAAGGGCCTTGTCCTGGGTGAAGTGGGTGGCCAGCTTCATGAGCGGGTTGGCACCCCCACATTCGCCCTCCACCAGCTCCCGCATTGCCATGGTGACCACCAGCTCCCTGATGGACAGAAGATTAGAACTGTGGTCCCAGGGCCAGACTTTCCCAACGCACGCCTCAGCCCCTATCTAAAGCAGGTGGGCCCACGACGGTCCCATGGGAGCCAGGCCTCTGGGTCCAGGCGACCTGCGGCTGGCCACCCCCTAGCTGTGTCCGGAGCCCAAAGGGAGTCTGATTCCTCCCGCCTCCCCACTCCAAGCCACGGCTTTCGGCTTGAGGGTCCTCCCGCAGCTGTCAAAACTGCATCTCAGATACCACCCGCCCACTGCAACCCGACAAATAGGCCTGGACCCCTGGGGAGCACGGGTAAAGGCGTCACCAACCCGGCTAGACCGGGACTCTGACCGGACAGGGGTGAGCGGGAACGCCGCCGACCGTACACCTGGACCCACACTCCAAGCCTGGGGTGCGCGGCGGGACCCGATACCGGCCCGCGTCACCTGAGCCCCTCCCCCGCCGTGCCCGTCCGGGCCCAGCGTCCCGCGCCCCCTGTCCCGCTGGCCCAGCTCCGCCTCCGCCCCGCAAGGCCACCGCAGCAGCGGAGACTCGCGGGCCCCGACCCCCGCGCCCCCCAAGGCTCCAAAGCTCACCGCCGCGGGCCGCACCGTAGGACCCACCGGGCCACCCGGGGTGGGCTGGGGGGAGGGGAGGGGGCGGGAGCCAGGGGGCGGGGCTCGGCCTTAAAGGGACTCGGACCTCGCGCAGCGACCCAGCTCAACGGAAGCGAGTGAGGGGGCGGGGCCTTCAGCGGCGCGGCGTGAGGGGCGGAGCCAAGAGCATTAAAGGGGAAGTCCTGGACAGTTTACACGGGTAGCGCTCGAGCAGTCCCTAGAACGCTAGGGTTTATTTTGTGGAAAATGCAGAGGAATGGAGCCAGGAGATGCTTCTGGAGCTTTAGCGGAAAACCAAGGTTGCAGGGTCCAAGGCTCAGCTCTCTTTCCTGGGTCTTCTGTTTCTCTAAATCGCCCAAACAGAACCTGTGACCTCCTGCTTCGGCCTTGTAGACCTGACCCCCTACGGCTGTGCTCTTTCTGGACAGCGTCACAGCCTACAAAGAGACAGAGACTTGTCCCCAGTTTCTCTCCCATGCCTATGTAATGAGGAAAATAGCGCCGGATGATGACAAATTCTGGTGACTAAAATAGGGTCCTACGCATTCTAAGACCTCAAACCGGTAATGGATGAGGACGGTGCAGTGAGTCACTCCTCTCCTTCCAGCATCTCTACTGGTCAAGGTCATGATGGCCTGATTCCTCCAAGCAGGGAGAACGTGGCAAAAAATAAAAATAAAACAACCTTTGAGGAGGGACTATGAACCTAAGCCTCAGGCTCCACCATCTGCCAGACAACCTGGCTTGGGAGCCAAACCTCAAGATCACTGGGAAACAAACCTTGCGACTCACCTAGGCCCCAGACCAAGGGACTCCCTGACGTTTTAGGGAAGGGGAGGGGTTCAGAGTGCCTTTAGGTGGGCTCGGTTAAGATTAGTGTTAGAACGACCAAACCGGCCCAGCCCGGAATGCGGGAGCCGTGATAGTCAGCAGGTGGCGCCCTGGGGCAGGCTTGATCTTTGAGGCAAAGGTAGTCTGTATAAATTCATCCCTAGGAAGCTAGAAATTGCCCTTATAAACTACAGTGTTGAACAAGGCAGAATATTGTGCAATGTTTCAGTCTTTAGGACACTGTAGGTATCTTTCAGAGGCCCTAACCCCATTCTCCTATTGACGGCAAACCCCAGTCCTTGGCTGTTTCCACTGTTCCCAAGCTACCATTGTAAAGAAAAGAAAAAAAAACCTAGCATCTAATAAACTGACCGCACCAACAAGAAAAGGACACCCTCTTGGAAGATGAACACTTTACAGGAGGCTCTCTGGAGAAAGCAGTGTTTAAGGAAAGCATGTGATGTTTGAATTTCAGAACATCAGGGAAACAGGAAAGCGTCTCCCAATAGCACTCAAAGCACACAACACATATAACCTTCTGCTCTGCTAGGACGTTTAGTAACTGATTAGCAGTAATTCACTATGCCGAGCTCCTGGGAGAATGCTTGTAATAACTGAAGCTTATGAAATGCCTGCTAAACCCCAAGTGTTACACTAAACACTTGGTGAACATTAGCACTTTTAATCATCATAATCTTCATAATACTCCTATGAAAAAGATAATACTAACCATGTTTTACAAATAAGACTCGCCGAAATAAAGCATCTAGGAAGTCAGAATCCACTCAAGCAGAGCTGACAAGATGGCTCAGTGCGTAGAGGCATTTGCACACAGGCCTGATGACCTAAATTTAATCCCTTGATCCCACAAAGTGGCAGAGAGAACTGATTACTTCTGAGAGTTGTCCTCTGACCTCTACACACACACACACACACACACACACACACACACACACCACATTTTAATCAATGTGAGCATAACTCCAGACACTGACCCATATACAATCCTGCCTCCCAGACTTGGAGAGAGATCTTCCTTGTAAACCCTAAAGCATTGATAAAAGCCAAAGACTTCTCACAGAGCCTGGAGGTGTTGGGAAAAGACTAAATAAGTTATGTGGGTGCTAATATTTTGACATTTAGCTCATCAAAGTCCTAAATGTGAAATCAAATCTTTTCTAAGTTCAACTTTAAAATCACACTTTTATCCATAAAAGAAATAATTTTTATAAAATAAAGGTAAATATTCCTTAATATTTAGCAAATTCAACAGACTGAAGTCCTCTAGTTTTCAGACACATTTGCCACATGCCAACTGTGCTTTTAAACACTTTTCAATTATTGACTTATGTAATCCACTTAATAACTATTAATATTAAGGGGTCCCCCCACTTAACAGGTGAGGAAATTGAGACTCAGAAATGTTGAGACTTGCCCAGGATTGTGATATGAGTTTTAAGAGCTGGGATTTGAATCTAAGCCAGTGCCATCAAAGTTTATAAAGAGCCAAACATTGAGCACATTTGGATCCACGTCTGTCTCAGCTACTCTGTCGTTTCACAGTAGAGTCGTGGGACCAGCATGGCTGAGTTCCATTCAAAGTTCTTACGAGCTCTGAAGCCACAGTTTTATATCATTTTCGTGGCATACCATTCTTTTGACTTTGAAATAAAAGTGTTTTAAAATGTCAAAAAAAAAAAACCTCCTAGCTTTTAGACTCTGCAGAAAGGAAACAGGTCAGACCCTGCTTTGCTGACCTATGACCTAGAAGTTTCAGTTCCAGAGTTCATATTCTTTTTTTTCTTTTTAATTGGTGTTTTTGCTTGTTTGTATGTCTGTATGAGGGTGTTCAATCCTGGAGTTACAGACAGTTGTGAGCTGCCATAAGAGTACTGGGAATTGAACCTGGATCCTCTGAAAGAGCAATCAGTAATCTTAACCACTGAGCCATCTCTCCAGTCCCTTTTAAATGTGTAGCCCAAGCCTGGCCTTGAACTTGTAATCCTCCTGAGCCTCTGCCTCCTTTATTAATCCTGCTGGCATGCACCACCACAACCCGTATCCATATTCTTATACTATATTTGCCTTTTGTGTTTGGCTTATTTTTGTTTTTGTGACGGGGTCACACTGTATAGCTCAGGCCAGCCCCACACTTGCTGTGGTCCTCCTCCCTCAGCACCCTGTGTGCTAGGATCATGGGGCATGAGCTGCTATGTCTAGTTCTGGTGGGGAGGGGCATTATGATCATTCTTATGTATCTCAGGCTAGCCTTGAGTTCCTGGTCCTGTATCTACCTTCTGAGAGCTGGGATTGCACACATGTAACACCATGTCTAGCCCGTTCACCCTCTTTTTCAGAGATGAGCTCTGTCCCTGCCATGGATCACTAGGCCAGTTCCCTAATCAATAATGAAATCTAGCTCATGATACAACTTTGCCTAGTTTGCGTCCTTTGAGTGCCAATAATTTACAGAATTTCATTGTGTGTTTTCAAGCCCACATTCTTTTCTATTGAGCGGTAGGCTTTAGCTTGTTTTTGTTGTTGCTGCTGCTGCTGTTATCAAGATGAGGATCCAGCCAGACGTGATGGCACTGCACACCTTTGATCTCAGCACTCAGGAGGCAGGGGCAGGCAGCTCTCTGTGAGTTTGAGGCTAGCCTAGACTACATAATGAGTTCCAGGACAACTAGGGCCATGTAGAGATATCCTGTCTCAAAAAATGAAAAAACCGAGGGTCTAACCCAGGGCCTCGCCTTGCTATACAAGTGCCCTAGCAATGATCCACCCCCAGCTACGTTTCTTCAGTATTTTAGACAGACGCAAAATACGAGTAGTCTCCATACCCTAGAAATAGAAAAACAAAGTCTTCACACAGGCACGTGTGGAAGGATCTGTTTGTTACAACTGCCTATCACTCCTTTCAGCCTTAGTAGTCATCCCTGACAGAGGTAACAGAAGAAAGTTGTATGTGTGGTAAGATGCAGCCATTTCCAAAGCCAGGGCCCCCTGAACATGCTCTGGGAAACCACAGTCTGCTTCAATTGTTCAAAGTGGCAATAAGTAGAAAGTCCAAGGCATATCCAGCACTACACACCGCACCACTGTTTTCTGGGTCTGAGCCCCAGCGTGGGGAGAATCTGATTCACGATCCTCCGGTTACAATCACATTACCTGCAGTGACCGCTCTGGCTCTCATCTAATTTTCTCATCTACAGCACAAGAGTGGAACCTCTGCCTCCCAAATGCTGGGATTAAAGGCGGTGCCAGCACCACCCGACTTCAACTCATCTTAATAGGCTTCAGTATGTGTGCAAACAACTAGGATTTCTGGGGAGTGATGTGGGACTTTTTCCACGTTGCCTGACAACAAGCTATCTTGAAGGGCAGGACAAGGACCCCAAACATACCTTCTCCCAGTGGGACAGGCCACTCCAGGATTCCAAAGCAACCAATTGGTTTTCACCTTTTCCTCAAGTGAAGAAAGTTATGCCTGGTCTCAAAATACCCCCAGATTCTCTGGGTGCTTCTTCCCCCCCTCCCCGAAATATTACTATAACTATCAACCCTTAAATAGCCTGTCAAGGATCCAAACCACAGGGCCACTCGTGCTTAACTATAAAAGTCAGAGCTGTGGAAAGACTCTCTATAACACACACACACACACACACACACACACGGATAATATAGTCAGTAAATATTTGCAGAATGGTAATAAAAGAATGACTTTATTACTGTTGGATTTTGAGCAGTGATAATTATGTTCTGAGTACAGAGAAAGAAAGCACAAAAGATATGAGGTCAAGTTCAAATTATTGTTGTTAAACCGAAGTCAGAAGATATATTTTTAGTCTGTGGGACAAGCTTGCTGATGCCATTCCACTTGGAAGTCCAGGGCTTAGCACAACTCCCCAGGGAACATTGAGGTCTCTGGAGCCGACAGTCTTCAAGAACATCATACCTGTTGGAGGGAAGGAAGTTCTCACACTTCTCATAGATTAGTGTCCCCTGATTTGAAAACCATGGCTTGCTGAATGTCAGCTCACCAGATGTCAGATGGCTCTCCCTCCTGTGAGAGGTGGAGGCCAGTAGCACCACGCTGAGGGAACGTGAGCATCCACTCTTTATCTGCTGATCTTGGGCATCTGTTAAGCCTGTTGTCAACCAAGGGTGTGGCGTCTTCTTTAAAAACCCGGTCTGCTCCCCAGACACTACTCCCCAGTGATAGCCGCTACTCCTCTAGGAATTGGCCTAGAGCAAGATGTACAATTTAGCTTTTCCTCCCAGAAGGTCCAAGACTGTGAAAACTTCAGATTTGTTAAATTACGTCAAGGTTACTCTGTGCCCAAGGCAGACATTCTGGTCTTAGTTGCGCTCAGCCTTGTTACCCACTGTAATTCACAGGGAGCCATACAGAAAGACTGAATAAAGCAATAGAAACAACACACCTCAATATCTTGATGTCATTTTTAAAAAGGGTGGCTGGGTATGGTGGCTCACATGGGTAACCTCAGCACTTAGGAAACTGAAGCAGGAGGATTGCCACAATTTCCAGGCCAGCCCAGACTACATAATGAATTCTAAGCCAGCCAGAGCTACAGAATGAGACCCTGGAGAAAAGGCGGGGGAGCACGGGAGGAGAGGGATGTATAGTAGCATTTCATTTGTATTTTAACAAATAATGTTTGCCTGAAGATCAGAGAGTAAAACAGCCCCACTGGCCAGCCTTACAGACCAGGCAGTGGTAACACACACCTTTAATTCCAGCAGCCACACTAGTTCGCCATAGAAACCGGGCGGTGCATGCCTTTAATCCCAGTGGTGCACACTTTTAATCCCAGAACCAGAGAGGATTATAAAACAGGAGACAGCTCTCAGTCACAGTCTCGTTCTGAGATTCCTGGAGGCAGGATCGCCATTTTCGGACCGAGGTCAAGGTAAGAGCCAGTGGCTGGCCACTTTGCTTTTCGGATCTTCAGGTTGAACCCCAGTTTCTCTCTCTGAGTTTTTATTAATCGTGCTTCAGAGGGAGAGAAGAAAATAGACAAATGTTTAATATACATAGCTTTTAACATTTATTTTTTTCATGTTTGTATTAAAACAGTATGTAGAACCATTGAGATGCCTCAGCAGTTAAAAACGCTTTCTACCAAGCCTCATGACCTCAGTTCAGTCCCTGGAACCCACATACAAAAGAAGAAAACCAACTCCTGGAAGCTGACCTCTGACCTCCACGCGAGTGCTGTGTAGTGCACATACACATCTACACATACAAAATCAACAATGTTTAAAAGTATAATAATATGTCACGAGTGATACCCAGCTTTATATCTATCATATGGGTCACTCATCTGTTTTTTTAACTTAGTGTATTAATTGTGCAAAGCAATGTGCAGTTACATTGCTTTCCATGTGGACAATGTACCTTACGTCCTCATACATGCATATAATGTCCTTTGATCATTCATTCTGATGTGGGATTTCCTCTGTATGCTGTGATTACCATTAATGAATAAAGGAGCTGCTTTGGGCCTATAGCAGAGCTAAAGGGGAACAGAGCTAGGTGGGGAAAATAAACTGAATGCTGGGAGAAAGGAGATGGAGTCAGGGAAAAGCCATATAGCCCCGCTGGAGCCAGACAGAACTTTAGCCAATAAGCCACAGGCACGTGGAGATACACAGATTAATAGAAATGGGTTAAATTAATATGTAAGAGTCAGCCAATAAGAAGCATAGAGCTAATGGGCCAAGCAGTGATTTAATTAATATGGTTTCTGTGTGATTATTTTGGTTCTGGGCAGCCGGGACAAACAACGTCCTCCAACATCATTCTATTTGACTCTCCTGTCCACCCTTCTCCTCCCTCTGGTCCCCTTCCTCTCCTCCAATAGTCCCTCTTCTCTCACATCTTTTATTTTTTTCACTTATGAATTAAAAGGGGAAATTTAGGTCAGAAAGAAAAATGATTCTTCAAGCTGTGTACAAAATACACATTTAAAATAAACTCATTCCAAAATGGTTAAGATAATAAGAGGAGATAAAAGAAAGCACAACCAAACAAAAAGAAAGAATTACAAGATAAACATCAAAATAAATTCAGGTCTAAAAGCACTCCATGAGGGAAAACACCTCCTAATTCTAACACGTACAGCTCCCAGAGTAGACAATACTCTCTATAAACATCCAGACAGCAACGCAGGGGCTGTAACTCATGTGCAATACTAGAGATCAGCTTCCGTCACAGTCTGAGATGGGTAGGTAGCTTGGGGCTAGGACTACTCACAATGGCTAAGCTGTGGAACAGCAGAGGAATAGATAAGAAAATGTGGCCAAGGACACCATCAAACTGGCTCAGCCATGAACTAGAACAAAGCTAGGCTGTTTACAGGAAAGTGGATGTGCCCAAGACAGTTGGGTTAAAGCAATTGAAGCCAGTCTCACAACAAAGACACGGATGTTTTCTCAGTGGCCCTATATTCTATATAGTCACATAAAATCATGTATGTGTGCGTTTATGTATGTAAGTTTGTGTGTTTATAAAAAAAAAATTAGAAGTGAAAATGTCTAGGGACAAACAGGAGAGGAGCAGACAATGGAGGTAAAGGCACGATGGCAGAATATGTTCAGTATATGTGAAATTTTATATTTTATTTATTTGGGTTTATGAGTATGGGTGATTCACCTACATGTATATCTGTGCATGCCTTGTGCCCACAGACACTAGAGAAGAGCATGCAGTCCCCTGGAACTGCAGTTGCAGGTGGTTGCGAGGCACCATGTGGGTATTAGGAATCAAACCTGGGTCCTCTAGAAGTGTTCTTAAGTCCTGAGCTGTCTCCCCAGCCCGGATTTTTTAAA
>JAQHUG010000165.1:293676-304608 GCA_028555095.1 Dicrostonyx torquatus
GGACAGTTAGGACTGTCTCAAAAACAAACAAACAACAAAAACCTGGCAAGAGGAAAGGGTTGTAGCATGAAAAAGAGAAAATTATCACAAATTTTTTTAAAGCCTTTTTTTTTTTTAACATATGAGGCGTCATACTTAGCTCAACTCTGTAGCCCAGAGCTAGGAAAAGCACTCTGATGTTATCGGCAAATGCTTCAGGACCAACATCTCCCAGGCAGACAAGAGAAGGATTGGACAAAGAGAAGCTCCACTACACAGAAATAGCTGCAAAGGCTGTGGGGACGGACAGCATCAGATCACCTGTCTCCACGCCATAGGTCACCATAGGGGTCACATGTAGAACACTGCAAGCAGAAACTAGGAAGGTTGAGCTGGGTGTCAGTCCTGAATAGGTACTGTCTATCTCTACAGCAAGCAGACCAGAATGGGTATTTGCTGAGTAAAGGGACCAACTGTTAGCGAAACAGCCGGCTGATTGATTGCTCAACACCCACCCTTCCTCACTATGGTCAAGAGACTGAACTACATTTCCCAGGCTTCTCTACTGTTAAAATGCCCATAGTATTAGTATTAGCTAGTGGACCATAAGAAGAATGATAAATGCTGTCCCAGGCCTTCCTTTTGAAGTCCTTCCAAGTGCCATCCTCTGACTCTAGTCCTTCCCAATTTGACACAACCATTCTTGTACAGCAACCTTCGGAAGCCTCGTATTAAGAGCAACGATGGGCTCTTTAATTCAAAATCAATCACCCCAAACACAATGGTGTCCCCAGAGGCTTGCCACTATCTAAACCACATTTTCTCATGTCCATAGTCCCTTATTGGAAACTCTTGGGCCAAGTGAAATTTAGAATTCAGGAACCGGGGAACTTCAATACGGCAATACCGTATATGTATTATCTGAGTGCATATTAGATACGCATCATCCCCGGGGAGGTTTGGAGCAGCACCCTAAAACTAAACATGCTGATGTTTCTTCAGGAACATGTGTGATCATTACTCTGAGGTTGGTCTCACCATGACAAACAACCTTAAGAGCAATTCAGGGAAGGCATAAACACACATGAATTTTGGCATCAAAAGCGTTTGCTTGAAACATATCTGGCTTTGGTTTTCAGAGCTCTGTGGACTTCAAAGTTGCAAGTAAAAGGCCTCGTGTAGTATATAGAGTCAAAGCCCACAGTCGACCAGGAAGAATGGAGGAAAATCTTGACTGGGTGCTGGGACATGCTGGTGACAATGAAACTAAGCTCTACCAGGAGCATTCTCAGAGGCTGGTGTTGCTGAGCCCACTCGTTTATGGATGGCAGCAGGGGTGAGGCCACGTAGCTCAGTTCTGTGCTAACATCCCTGGCAGTCTCTCCAACAGTCCGCCCTTCTGGTTCCTAGGATCAGGCCCCCCAGCGCTGTAGCCATTTCCTCTGAGTGGAAACATTCCCTTCTAACAGGAGAGAAGAGGAGCCCACACGTCTCACCAGGATCTGGAAGCTCAGACAGTTAATTCACAGGCCGGGCCCCACGTTAGATGAGACAGACCCTGGCTGATTGAAAGACTGACCGGTTGTGCAGGAAGCTCCAGGGACACAGCCTTTATGAGTCCTCACCCTGCCGGTGTGGGGCTTTGGGGGCTGCAGCTGCCTCTGAGTCACCCTAAAGGAACTTCTAACAAACTCACTCCTGGAAGTAAGTCCAACAGACTCGCTGGATCACCCACGGCTGGAGACGCCAGCAAAGTTCTTTCTTCTGTCTGTGGCCAGTGCTCTTTTGGGGTGACTGGACATTTGTTTACATCTCCCCAGAAAAAGCCACACAATGAGCAGTGGCTATGAAACTGAACTCCAATGGAAGGATTATCCTGCCAAGAGCTTGGTGTGGCTCTTAGTCTTCCACTTTCCAGTCGCCGTGTCTGGGGAGATGTAAAAGAATTGCCTATTCACTCCAAAGAGGGAGAAATCAAATGGATCAAAGAAAGATTCCACCCAGCCCTGCTTGGTGAATAAATGAGTTTGCAGAGGCCACAGGAGCATGAGTAACATGGGCAGCTGCCCTAGGAGGAGTCCCCTCCAGTCAATCTTGAACCTTTTACATAATTTAGATTATTACGGCTGGTAGTGGTGATAGGACTCTTAGGGGGAATCTGCTGACTCTCTCCCCTTTCCAATACAGAACCTTAACACCTCCTTCAGTTAGATACATGATGTGTGCCTGCAGTCCCAGAGGTTAGGAGGTAGAAGCAAGTGGACCAAGGATTCAAGGTCATTCACTATACACAGTGAATTAAAGCCCATACTACACGAGAAACTATTTCAAAAAAAATACATTATCGTAGACCTGGCTATTTGTGTCTAAATCTGTTTATGTCATTGACAAGGTCACCTGTTGGTCACCACAGCCCTTGTCTTCATAATGGCAATGGTCACTCCTGGTCAGAGGACACAGACCTGTTCTGGCATGGATTCTACAGCAGCTCCGAGGGACTGTCTCAAAATGATGTGCTGGACTTCAGGTGTGTCTCTGAATCAGCTCTTCTCCATCTCTGAGATTTCCTTGGATCCCTTACATTTTCTCATGCAATAGCTGACACACGCTTACACACACACACACACACACACACACACACACACACACACACACAATCATGACTATGTTAGTGTGTATTATGTGTGGAAAAGACTTATTTCTGGTTAACTAGATTTTAAATGAATAATTAACTTATTGTGAAAGACCCCCACTCTAGGCATTCTGCACAGCTTAGCCTTAGAAACGCCATTTTACAAGGCTTACACTTACCCATAAGAGCTCAGATAAGAGACAGCCCTAAATGAGGAGTTAGCTCAGGGCCATTGCCCGGCAGGATATCTGTGGTCAGATATCTGGCCTGGGAAAGTACTGGCTGTTCTCCCAGACAAGAGCCAAGTAAGCTCCCTCCGGTTGCTCCCTCCAGATGAGGGCTGAGAAAGCTCTCTATCTAATTTCTCAGTATTCGAGAACATAATCTCATCCTCATGATGGCCTTGTTTAAATTAACCAATGAAATCCCTGTAACCATGCATCTCGCTTCTGTGCCCCCCGCGCTTCTGCTCTTCTGCCCCCATAAAAACCCCTATATCCCCGAGCCAGGCGCGCAAGTCCTTGGAAAGACTTGGACGCCCCGGGTACCCGTGCATCTGAATAAACCTCAGCTGATTGCATCCCATGGTTTCGGCTGATCTCTGGGAACAGGGTCCCACCTGAGATAGATTCCCTTCGGGAGGGATCTTTCAATTGAAATTGTAAGTAGAAAATCTGATTTCACTTACGCCTCTAAATTCAGCCTTGCTATTCTGTGTATAATTGTACTAAATGCCATGTTTTCAAAACACTTCTGCTTCTTCTTTGGTTGGGGACTGAGGACTCCCAGACCGTAAATTTCCTGTAAACAACTTGTTTTCCTGTTCTTGCAGCTGCTCTGAGCAGAAGATAGGGGAGTGGTTTCTGGTGGGCTCCTAGCTGAGAGTTGGGGCGTGGCCATTGGTCAAGGAGATCCTATATAAGCTGCCCTGGAACACAATAAAGTTGACATTCTTGATTCAAGGGGGCATTCTTGGCGTTCTTGTTTCAAGAATGACCCGTGTCCCTGTGTGTATGTCTGTGTGTGTGTGTGTGTGTGTGTGTGTGTGTGTGTGTGTTTCAATCTCCAGCCCCTTGCCCAGCTCAGGAACCATCAGGTAGTGCAGGCATACGATGGAGTACCGTAGTACATGTAGTAGCACAGACGCTACATCCTTAGGTTGCGGTTTAGCTCACTTTGAATTGGTGTGATTCCCCTTACCCACCAACCCCGTGTTTATTATCTCATTGCATGACAACACTGACAGGGGCGCTAAGGGAAGAGGATTTATTCGGGCTCATGGTTTGGAAGGTGACAGCTGTCATGGTGGAGAAAACATGACAGTGTTCATGCAGGCGGGAGATGCTGCTGGGACTTCGTCTTTGGTGGCTGGAGTTTGAAGTGCATTTTACCACATCCAAGCGTGTTGGGGCGCAGAAAGCTCAGACCTAAGTGGAGACAACCTATAATCCTCAACTCCACCCTAAAAGGTCCCAAAACAGCACCACCAGCTGGGACCAGGTGTTCCAGCACGGACCCCTGCTAGGGAGAGTTCACATGTGAACCATGGCATTCCCACTTACGAGCTGGGCAAAACTTCCATAACTGCTTTAGACCATATTCAGGAGTGTGACGCTTGCTGCCACAGATGACAACCTGAGTTCAGCCACAGGATCCAGAAGGTGGACAGAAAGAATCAACTCCTGTAAACTGTTCACACATCAGTTGCCGTGGCATACACACACACACACACACACACACACACACACACGCACGCACGCACGCACGCACGCATGCACACAACATAAGTAGATCAAAATGTAGAAAATGTTTAAAGGATTTTTATTTCATTAAATGTTATAGTCTTTGTTACTTTTCTATTTGCTGTGACAAAACATAACCAAGGAAAGTTACAGTTTGGCATACAGTTGCAGAGGGTTAGGGTCCATGATGGCAGCAGGAACAGCTGAGAGCTCACATCTTGACCCATAAGCAGGAGGTACGCACACTGGGAATAGTGTAAGTCTGTTGGGGGCTGTGAACCCAGACCCCAAATTTCCTGTAAACAACTTGCTGTGTTTGCAGCTGCTCTGAGCACGAGACCCTCAGGAGTTCCTGATTGCAGAGAATTGGTTTCTGGTGGGTTTGGTTGGGGCGTGGCTATCAGTTAAGGATCCGTATATAAGTGGCTCTGGTACACAATAAAGGGGGCATTCTTGTTTCAAGGATGACCCGTGTCTCTGTCTGTGTCTCTCTGTGTGTTTAGATCTCCAGGCCCTTGGCTGGCTCGAGAATGGTCCTGCAGTGCAGGCTCCACACTACAGGTGTAGTACCGTAGTACACGTAGTAGTATGGATGATATATAAGTCTTTTGAAACCTCAGAACCACCCCCTGTGACCCACTTCTTCCAACAAGGCCACATCTCCACCAACTTGGGACTAACTACTCAAAAATATGAGCCTATGGGGCCATTCTCATTCAAATAGCTATAATACTATGTAGTACCTTGGACAGCATCAAGTTGCTTTCAGCTAAAAATTACCCTAAAGCTAAAACATATTTCCAGTTAAAAATACAGAACTCAGTCAGGCACAGTGGTACATGCTTGGAACCCCAGGACTCAAGCAGAGGCAGAGGCAGGTGGATACCTGTGAGTTCAAGACCAACTACAGTTATATAGTGAGAACTTGTCTCAAAAAAAAAAGGAGCAAGTTTCAGATTCAACAAAATCCTAATTAAAATACCAATAATACCCCCCACTGAAATAATAAAAAAATCCCAAAGTTCAACTGGAAGTATAAAAAATTCCAGATAGCCAAAGTAATCCTAAGCAAAAGGAATGAATGGATTACCATTCCATATTTCAAAATATATTACAGAGCTTGAGTAGTAAAACTATAATACTGACACAATGAAGATTTATGTAACAATGAGACAAAACAATAGACCCAAACGTGGGTACACATAACTACAGCCATCTGATATTTGACAAAGAAGCAAAAGCATACTGAAGAAAAAACAGTAGCTACAACAAACAGTCCTTGAAAAATTGGATGCCCACACACACAAGAATAAAATGGCACCTGTGTCAATTCCCTGCACACACAAAAACACTAACTACAAGTGGATCAAAGGCCTCATAGTGAGACAAGAAACGCTAAAACTACTAGAAGAACACATGCGTGTAAGAAATGACTTTCTGAGCAGGACTCCTTTTGCTCAGGAATTAAGGCCTAAAATTGTCAGGTGGGGCCTCATAAAACTAAAAAGCTTCTGTACAGCTAAGGAGGCCATGAGTTGAGTAGAAGAGGACCGTTGACAGCTGTTGGGAGCTATTGGGGGCTGTGGACCCCTGGACCTGAATTCCCTGTGAGCGGGCTTGTTTTTCCTATGCTTGCAGCTGCTCTGAGCAAAACAACTTGTTTTCCTCTGCTCTGTGCAGCCTGCAGCTGCTCTGAGCACAAGACCTTGATGGCAGCTTGTTGTAAGTGGGGGAGAGGTGCGTGTTGTGTTCCCGGCACCCAGCTCTCAGCCCCCAGCCACTGGCCCGCTCAGCCGCTGGCCCGCTCAGCCGCTGGTTGCTTGCTTATGCCCGAAATAACCACATGAGAATTATATTCATTTAAACTCTGCCTGGCCCATTATCTCCAGGCTTTTCTTGGCTAGCTCTCACCTCATAAACCAACCCATTATAAAAGTCTGTATGTCACCACAAGGTGGGTGACTTACCGGACAGTTCTAAGGTACGTCTATCTGCGGCGAGAGCCTCATGGCGACTGGGACACTTCCTTTTTCGCCTTCCGTTCTGTCTACTCCACCCACCTAAGGGCTGTGCCCTATTTTACAGGCCAGGCATCCTTTTTATTTAACCAATCAAAGCACAGAAATACAGAAGAACCCTCCTACTCCAGCAGCTGGTGGGTCTGCAGCTGAAAGATCCCAAGAGCTGGGGGGGGGGGCAGAGCCCTGTATAAGCTGCCCTGAGCACAATAAACTTGGCATTTGTGCATCAAGGATGACCTGTGTCCTCATGTCTCTGTGTGTGCATGTGATTTTAAGTCTCCAGGCCAGTTCCCGGCTCACCTAACTGGTCCTGTGGCGCAGGCGCTACAGGACCATCGGTTTTTACAGTCAGCTGTAGATCTGACAGAGGATTAAAATGCAAAATATATGAAGAACTCAATACAAATAATCAAGAAACAAATGACCCAACTGAAAACTTGACTGTCGATCTGGACAGAGTTCTCAAAAGAAGAAAAACATAGCTAAGAAATACTTAAAAAAATATTCACAATCTTCAGCAAATTGAAACAACATTAAGATTTCCTCTCACCCCAGTCGGAATGGCTAAGGTCATCAAAACTACTGGCAGACAAGTGCTGGAGGAGGTATGGGGAAAGGGAACCTTAAGTCCCTGTTGACAGAATGGCAAACCGGTGCAGCCACTCTGGAAATGAGTACGGGGAATCCTCAAAAGCTAAAAATCTACCATTCAGTTTAAAAGTTAGCAGGGAAGTGACTAAGCTGTTGACCTTTGACCTAAGAAAACTGAATTTGCTTATCAGGTCAGCCATAAATATAGGTCAATGGGCTTAAATTTTTTAATTGTCTTCAATAAAAATAATTAATTTACATTATGATTCAGCACAATGGCTTTCTCTAGGCGCTAGAACCATGTTCTTGGACTTGCCAGCCTCCAGAACTGTGAGTCCAGTAAAATTCTATTGTTTATCCTCAGTCTGTGGTTTTCTGTTATAACAGGTAATAGCCTCATATAAGCTTTAATAACAAATACAGTCCATAAGTTAAATGAAAATACCTTTTTAAGGGAACCATTATCTTTATCTTATTAAAGAAGATGAAAATACCCTGTAAGGATGATATGACAAGACTCTAAGATGAGACCCGCTTCAAAACATAGATTCATGCTTGGAAAAGATAGCAGAGACACGCTAGCCATGAGTCAAGAGGCTCTGAGACAGAGGTGAAGGTTGAAGTCTCATGACAAACTCTACCTGACAGAACTTCCTCCTCCTGAAAGTGGTTTAAGCAGCAAGGATCTTTCTCTTTCTCACAAGGCAACAGGTCCAGAAACACAATGATTTGGTGACAGTCCTTAAACCCCTAGGCTCTGCTACTTTACAATTCTCTGACTTCTCCATCTTCTCAGCGTTCCAAAATCATATCAATCCACATGAGAAAGGACAGCTTGGGCTGGAGAGTTACAGGACACTAGTCAGGTCTGGAATTTTCTTTGGTAATACAGACACTGAAAAGCAAGTAATATTCATATATTTGCTTCTGCTAATTGATAGGTCCCAGACTGAGATTCTGGAACTGAAGGTGCAAACAAAGAACTATTATAGACGAAGAATAATCTGAGTTGTAGGAGTCAGCAGCTCAGGTAGAGCGACTTGAAGATCCTGAATTGGTAGGAGCAGAAAAAGGGACAGTTCCTCAAAGCCCTCATACATGTTCATACCAGTGTGGTAGTATAATATATGGTTTTACATAGCTATATAATGGTTAGATGTTTATTTTCACTTCCAGCCTAAAATTATTGTTCATTAAAAAAATAAAAGTTAGCAGGGGAGGGAACTGGAAGGCCTGGAGTTCAGTGGCAGAGTACTTACCCAGCACACACAGGTTCTGGGTTTGCTCTCTAACACCACAGATAAATAAAAAGTGGACGAAACACTGTGTCTGTGCACTCAGACACTGAAAATCCAATCTGATAATGGAAGCAACTGGAGTCTTGGAGAAGTGATTAGATCATGGTGTTGCGACTCCATGAGTGGGATCGACGCCAATGATGGTCAGAGTTCATTGTCAGCTTAGAAAAACCTAGCATCGTGGGAGGTAGGCCTCTAGGCTCATCTGTGGAGAATCGTCTTTATTACAGTAACTGATGTGGGAAGACCCATCTCGGTGCGGAGGGGATGGTTTGGCTAGGGTTTTCTGGATTGCGTAAAGTGGAGCAATCCAGCTGAGCATCAGCACTTGGGCATTGGTTCACTGCTCTTTGCTCTTGCCTGTGAAAAAAAAGAAGTTCCGGCTACTGTAACTAACCTGCCGTGATGGGCTGTAACCAAAAATCGAGAGCCAAATTAGCAATTTCTCTCAGGCGCCTTTGTCAGGGAATTTCACCACCGCCATAAGGAAAAGGAACTGAAGCTATACTCCTCTGGGAAATGATACAGCTGCTTGCCCTGACTCTTGCTGCTCCTTTCCATGTGAGAACAGAGAAATGAACTAGCTGTAAACCCGGAAGAGAGCCCTCACCAGACACTGGATCTGCCGGTGCCAGATCTTAGACAACCCAGCCTTCCAAACTGTGACCAATAAATGCTTATTTTATAAGTCTCTCAGTGCATGGTACTCTGTTATAACGACCCAAGCCAAGTGTCGGCTTTCTAATTGACTTAACAAAATATCTGAGGTAATTATAAAGGACTTTTGCTTCCAGGTGTAGCGACCCACAGCCAAGCACTGGGCTGAGCTCCTGGAGTTCAGCTGAAGGGAGGGAGGAGGGAATCACATGAGGGAGGGGCAGGGTCAAGATCATGATGGGAAAAACCACAGAGACTGCTGACCCGAGCTAGTGGAAGCTCGGGGTCTCTGGACTGACAGCTGGGGAACCTGTATAGGACTGAATTAGACCCTCTGTGTGACGGTTATGTGGCTTGATATGTTGTGGAGTTGGGGGCCTGCCAATGGGACCAGGATTTATCCCGGGTTCATGAACTGGCTTTTTGGAGCGCAACCCTTATGGTGGGATACCTGGCTCAGTTTTAATACAGGAAGCTAGGTCCTGCCATAACTTGGCATACCAGACTTTGTTGACTCTCCAAGGGAGGCCTTACCTTAGTACCTTACCTTGGGTGGGAAGGGATGAGGTGGGTGGGTGGGGACAGGAGAAGGGAAGGGAGGGGGAACTAGGGTTGGAATATAAAATGAAAAAAAAATTAAATAAAAAAAGAGTCTTTTGCCTCCAAAACATGACATGACAGAACCATTGTTTGTAGGCCATTGTTGTCATGCCAGGGAACACAAGGCAAAGCAAACTGCTCACCTCACGGCCAGGAAACAAACAGGAAAAGTAAAGGGGCCAGGGACCCACAGTCCCCCATGACCGTACGACCCTAGAGACCTACAAACCTCCCACCTAGTCTCTCACTAATCAGGCTCCAGCTCCTTAAACTCCCATGACTTCTCACTCTGGAGACAAAGCTTTGATCTGGAGGCCATAGAGACATTCAACATCCCAGCTCCAGCTCAGTGCCAGAAAACCCACTTTTCGGGCTGCACAGCAGCATAGCAAAGCTCAGGGCTACGCACTGTCAGGGGCATTCTTATTGGTGACTTCTTAGAACTTTCTTCTGGAGGAATTGTCACTGCTGTCCACTGATGTATGCCATGCCTCACATCAGCTGGGCATCTTTCGCTTTCTCTGGTTTTGGGTAGATGGGCTGACACCACACTCTGCAGAACTCAGCAGACTTCCCTCCCGTTATCGGCTCTGCATGCCCTTGGCATTTTGCTCATCCACGCCTGACTCTGTTGACTTGTTAACAGACCTTAGCAAATGCCTGAGAGAATCTCTTGAAGGAGAAAAGGTGGGACCAAGGAAGCTTAGTCGGTAAGGGTCATTGGGCCCGAGTTCAGACAGAGCCAGCTCTGCGGGGACAGGTGGCATGAACAGCTCAGGTCCACCTTGGGCTTGGTACTCCAGAAGTACAGTCGCACTGTTGCCTGAAAGCTGTCACTGCTGTGCCTTCTTTTGGACTGACTTTCCCTCTCCGGAGTGCTATGGAAGGAGAGGAGATGCTTCGCAGTGACCTAGCAACAAATCGAGGTATTCTCCGATTGGCTATCAGACCTGTTAACAGCCTCTCCTCCAAGCCAGCCACATTGCAACCTACCACGGAAAAGGGAGGAAAATACCAACTGATGGAGGAAATAGGAGGAGCTGGAGGAACGGGGGTCATGTCTTAGAGCCTGAAAATTGAAAGAGAGGTTCCCTCATCCTTGTGGACTAGAAGGCACAGCCTGCAGATACAGGTTTCTTCCTCTTTCTCTGACAGAGCCAGCTCCAGTATACCCCAGAGTCTCCATCCCCCTCCTTCTACCCACTGTCTCTAAATTTAGAGCTTTGTCGATCCTCTTCTTGTAGCATGAGGGTATTTTAAGCACTCTCAGGATGATGTCGCAAGTGAGCCGATAACTCTAGCACCATGGAGGCAGAAAAAACAGCCCTGCTGCCTGCCAAGGGCTTACCCATCACCCTCACACCTATCTCCCTTCCCCATGCCTTCCTCCTTCTCAGGAGGCAGAGAGAGAG
>JAQHUG010000165.1:311300-332873 GCA_028555095.1 Dicrostonyx torquatus
CCATCCAGAGCCTCTCCTTGAAGACATGTATGCACACACACACACACACACACACACGCCATCCAGAGACTCTCTTTGAAGACTTGTATGCACACAGGCACCATCCTTGAAGATACATGCACACATCATCACATACCCCTCCCCATCTCTTCCCTGGTCTCGTCCTTCCTCCTCCATGCTCTCAGCAGCTATACCAAGAGCTTTCACCTGGGGCCTGGGCCTCATCAGAGGTATTTGCTGTCGATGTGTCCCTCATTTCTCCAAGCCACTCACCTCCATGGGGTTCACGATAATGGTGAGAGCAGAGTCATCCCAGAAGAGATCGGGGTCTTTCGGGTCAGTGGAAGCCCCTGAGGGTCCTCCAGTTCCCGAGACGCGGCGGTGAAGGGAATGGATTCGCACCAGGCCCAGGATGACCATAAGCACCAGGAAGCCCACACATACCACAATGATGAGAGTCGCAGCACTGGGGACCACTGTAGAGAGAGCAAGGAGTCGGGTGAACACAGCACACCAGGGAGATTTGGGCACAGGCACTGTAGGGTGCTGAGGGAAGAGACTGCTCAGGGGAAGAGGCCCTGGGAAGAGAAGACAACAGACCCCACCAGAAGAGTCAACAGGAAGGAAGTGGAAAAAGGCTGCTTCGAGGGCCAAAGACACAGCAGGGAAGAGAGATGAGCAAAGAGAGGAGGGTGGTGTGGAGAAGGCTCCCAGCCTAGGGCTGCCTTGAGCAGTCATGTTGTCTCTGGATAAAAGATAGAGACTGAAAACAAGAGCTCAACAATCTATCCACAATCAGAGCCTCTCCTTGAAGACACTGTCTTTCTGTCTGGACCTTCCCCAGGACCACCTATTTCTCAGAGGGAAAGAAAGGAGCAGTTACAGGGGATTGACTGGGATGGAAAGAGAAAGAGCTCTCAGTCTAGCCTGCTGACCAAAGCAGTTGCTGTCCCCAAGACTAGGGACAGGTTCCTATGTCAAAGAATGGCCCCTTCACTTATCCACCTGGTCTGAGCTCATTCCTGTTCCGTGATACCTCCCATCTCCTTGGAGGCTTAAGGTTCCTGGTCCTGCGGGGCTTCTGCTCCTTCCCAGTCTCCCCCTGAGATGTTCTGACTTCCACCTCTGTACCCCCAGGCCTCCTTCCCTGTAGCCTCATTCTGATGCCCAGGTTCAGGGGTGCATGGACTCTCACAGGCAGTGAGAAACAGAAAGGTACGTGCACTCTCACACGGACCTTGGAGCTGATGGCGGCAAAGCAGATATGCATACACAGGCACATGCCAATGAGGAGTGAGTGGGCACACAGCTGAACAAACATTGCCATGCCCCAGACCCGAGCCAGGCCCCTAGTTGCCCACACGCCTGCCTGTACCAGCCACCTAGCAGCCTGCTCACTCAGTAGGAGTAATGGGAGCTGTGTCAGAGTCTCTAGCACAGCACCGAAGAGCCGTAGAGGCAGGCTCACCAAACTCCCTACCAGCTGGGCAAGCCAAGCAACCCCCTGAAGGAAGACATAAGCACCACAGACATGGGCCCTAAGGGCCACACAACAAGCAGCCGTGAACACAACCTGGGCTCCCTTCTGCACAAACACACAGAGCACGCGGAGAAGCATGAGGAGCCAAAGTAGGGGAGCTGCAAACCCCTGAGCCAGCAGGTGGAGGAAGAGACCCCACAGATATTCTCCCAAGCCCAGAGCCCTCTTGGGCAGCTGGATCACTACTTGCAACATGGGTTCACACTTCTCTTCACACCCAAGGAAGTCCTATTGCTGAAAATGTGTGTGTGTGTGTGTGTGTGTTTCAGACACACAGAGACTAGCAGTCATACAAGCAAGTCAAACATAAATGTCACGTTGCAACTCAGTTTCAAATTTACCCGCATCCTAAAACTCACACATTAAGAAACAGAACAGCATAGAGGAGACAGCATAGGAGCCCCCACACACCCAGCCCCAGTTACAGACCCCTCTTGCTGGCAGCCAAGCACACACAGCCACCACTGCAGGACCAACCAGGTTAAGTGGAGAATGCCTGCTGGGGCTGTCCCAGCCACCACACACTTCCCCGAGGCCGCCCTGATGGCTCTCTGACAAGCTCATGCACATCCTGACATGACCCACGGCCCATTTGGGACGACTTGCCAAATAGAGCTAACTCTGCGGGGGCAGGGCCAGCAGGCTCACTAAGCACTGATTCCCAGGCAAAGATGGGCCTGGTTGGATCAGCATTTCTCAACTGCCTGGGCATGGAGGAGGAAGGGGAAAGGGGACAGAGCTTCTCTTTCTGTGCAAGTGCCCAAAATAGCCCCTCACAGGTCCCCAGATCAATGGACAAGCAGATGGCCCCTGTGGCCAAGCCTAGTCAATCCTACTTTCAGAGTGCAAGCCACAGCAGGTGACTTTGCACTAATGGGGGCCATAATATGAACCCAAATGAGATGCATTTATACCACTGAGGCCATGACATAATGAAGGAAATGATATGTCAATTATCATGAACACGAAGTAACTTCAAAAGAGACAAAATGCAAACACTCCAGCTGTAGACCAACAGCTCTGATTCATTAGGATAAGCCAGTAGGTTGGGAGAATGTTTCAATTAGGCACAGACTTCAGAAAGTCCATCAGATGTTGCGGCATTAGATCTACATGGAGAATTCTGGCCTTGAGTGACCACTGCAGCCAACATTAAGGGGTGTTTAGCAAATGGTTCATGTGACCATAGTGACACAGTTGAAAGCCCTGTCCTCAGCCCAACATAACGCCACCCCTTGATGAAGAAAGCAACTCAGAAGAGATGACCTTCTGCGCCCAGTGCCTACCCCGCGATTGCACAGGTTCTTCAGACTCCTTTTCGCTTTAGATCCCAGTTCAGATTTTGACTCTGGTGCAACGCTGCAACCACACAGCAGCTCACAGGGACATTTTATATGAATGACATCAGGCCTGGCTTTGTTCATCTCGTTCTCCTCCCTTCTTCCTTGCTTCCTAATTCCTTTCTCTTTTAGGTACTTTGGTTTAGGTTTGTTTGGTTGGGTTTCATGAGATGGCATATCGCTTTGTTGCCTGGACTTGACTTGAATTCCTGGGCTCAAGTAATCCTCCTGCCTCAGCTCTAAGAGACTGCAAATATAAGGACACAATACTGTGCCAATCTTATTTTCTCCCCTCCTTCTTTCCTTTCTTTCAATCATAGACCATGAAGGAATTATTCATCTTTTTAGAAGGAATTTTCTTTTTTTTTCTCTTGTTTTTTTGTTTGTTATTTTACTATACAGGGTTACACAAGGCTATTTTCATGCAAGTACATAATGTATGTTGAGAATAGTCACCCCAATATCCTTTCATTCTACCCCATCACTCGAGTTAGTCCCTTTGTTCCCTCAGACAACTTCAACTCTTCTTCCACATCATCATCATTTTCTTTGTAATAAGATTTCTTTGCATAGCTTTCTGTGGTGCTTCAGATACTTAGAAAAATCAAAGTAGAGGAATGGCTCCCAAACTTGGCTGAGCAATGGGGTTACATGGGGATCTTTAAAGTTAAACACTGATGTTGACAAGTTGACAAGATGGCCTTGCAGGTCTAGTGGCCTGAGTTCACTGCCTGGACAGCATGTACAGATAGAAGGGGATAACTGGATCCACAAAGTTGTCCTCTGACCTCTGCCACATATGCACACACACACACTTCACACACACAAATACACAACAATAATAATTAATAAAATTAAGTAAAACAACAACAAAAAGAACCATTGATACCTGTCTCTTATCGATTTGGGATGTCAGCCACCAAGAGATTTTTGAGTCCCCATGTGACGTACGTGAAACAATGTGTGAGGTGGTAGCATAACGTCTTCATCCTCTTGTCTCACTCCTCAACTGCCCTCAAGTCCTCACCATCATGCTTCTTCGGCCCGCCTGAGACCTCTTACTCTCCAGAATACAAGTGCAAACTCCACGCACGTCACAGAATCTTCCTTGACCATTCTATTTCCCCAGGATCTCTTTTGTCTGATGCGTAAAAAGCTGCACAGAAATCAGCCTTCGTCCTTGGAGGAGATGATACAGCTATTTCTCCTCTCATCTACATGTCCCTCTACTCGACACCCCTCTACCCCTGAGATGGTAGAGCGACTTCTGCTTCAGCTTTAGAGCCATTTAGCTTCACGAAGCCCTAATCCTGCACAGCAGTGCTTGGGCTTGGGAGGTGAAGGGGAGGGAACACCTTGGTGTCAGAAGCAGTGTATGGAACAGGTTTGGTAGGTGTGGATGAAGTGTCTCACCTGGTGAGCTCAAGCTAGCTTACTCACAAGTGACCTCAGAAAAATGGTGAACTCTGTGCCTACTGGGGCCAAAATAAGGGAAGAGGCGAAAAAGGCAGGTGGCTGCTGTCCACTAAAATCTCAGCAGGATGTGAGGTTGACCTGGATGTAAGTCACAGATGGACACTGCCCACAAGCATCAGAGCAGCCCTTCCAGAACAAGGGGATGAGGGATGACACTGTCTGTGGAGCCAGCCAGGACAAGGCACTCTGGGCAGAAACCTTGAGCAATTAGAACAAGGACACCCTTCCTGGGACCTCGGACCAAAGAGAAAAGGTGCTGAGATCATGACCATGGCCCCCAGATCTAGTTTGAGCCTACTTATGGGAGCAGAACCCGGCATCCAGCCCAACAAAAGGTTTGTGAGGTGACCCAGTGGCCATGAGCTCCTCAGGGAATTGCCTAAAGAGCCTGTGACCTTTGGCTGCTTTTCAAAAGTGACAGTCTGTGGCCTTTGGGGGTAGACTTAACGCTTAAACCATTGACACGATCTCCAGAGACAACCCCAACAAAAACAAATAGTGAAGTTGGGTAACTTCACTGGGCCAAAAGCAAGGTGTGTGTCAAAAGTGAGAATAAGAAAACACACTTCCAAACAGGCTCTGAAAACAATTCTAAAAGGGTCCCCAAAGTCACTTTCAGCAAAGTACCACAACTGTTCAGATTTTAATAACTTAAGACAAGACTTATTTTATATTATCAAGTGTAACATGTTATAAGATGGTGTGATGTCAACCTTATAAAAGATAGCTAGATAGATAGATAGGTAGATAGATAGATGATAGATAGATAGATGGATAGATAGATGATTGATTGATTGATAGATAGGTAGATAGATGATAGATAGATGGATAGATAGATCGATAGATGATAGATAGATAGATAGATAGATAGATAGATAGATAGATAGATAGATAGATAGATGCATGAAATACAGTAGAAACATAACATGCCCAAAAGGTGGGTAGCCTGAATCTGACAGAAGCAGAGCTGATTTTTTTCTTTATATTCAGGCTTTCTCCTTCATTCTTTTATTTTTTTCTTTTGTAATTAAGCAACTCTTAGTATTAGAAAACAAATGTTGAGCCTCTAGTAAAGGACCATCACCAGCAGGCAAGACTGCCCCATCCAAAGACAACATTAGGCATGTTTCGGTTTAGAAATGTCCTTGGGATTTTACATAGAACATAATTACATGTTTAACAGTGCCTACTCTTTCCAGAGGGGAGGTAGCTATCCTGTAATTCTTTCTCTGTATTGCATTTATTTATTTATTCATTTATTTATTTATTTATTTATTTATTTGGTGTGTGTGTGTTAATGCATATCCCACAGTATGTATATATATATATATACATATATGTATATATGTATACATACATACATATATATATATGTATATAGTGGTCAGAACCCAACTTGCACGAGTCACTCTCTCTTTTTACTATGTAGGGTCCCAGTGTTTAAACTCAAACTCAAACTCAGGTCATTAGACTTGACAGTCAAGTGTCTTTGCCTGATGAGCCATTTTGCTACCCCCCTCATTGTTCTTCTTTTGTTCTCTCTCTCTCTCTCTCTCCCTCTCTCTTTTTTTAATAGACAGATCTCAACCACATAGCCTAGACAGGCTTCCCGCCTTTCTGTGCCAGCCCCTTGAGTGCTGGCATCCTAAGAATGCACCACCACACATAACTCCTAAAAGTTCTTTATACCCCTAACAACATCTTCAGGTAGTGCTGGTGTGCTATAGGCACTAAATACATAACTTCCCTACAGAAGATCTCTAGATCCCAGCTAACCTGACTCTGGGAGCAGAGAAGGCAGCAAGAATAATAAAACGCCTACACACACCACAGTGCCTTGTGATTCCAGGCTTGAGCACCCTGCACTGACTCAGGATTCACCTTCACAGCGGGGTTAACAGTCCAGGGGGATGCAGAGGTCATCCCACAGCCATTGCTAGGGCAGGCACCACAGAAAGCGGAACCTACTGCCTTGCCCTCCCACGGATATAGGGATAGGGGTCATGCCACACTCCTCATCCCCACTCAGCTTACGTACTGGAGTTCCGGTGGGAGCTGGCCAGGCTGTGTCCAGCCATCTCAGGAGGAGGCTGGTGACCCCGGTGCAGGAACTGCTGTGAGCTGAGCACATGGCTGGGGTGGGCCACCCGGTTCATGCTATGCAGGACGTTGACCTAGGGAAAGGGAAGGCTCTTTAGGTACAACTGCTTCTTCCCGGGGCCCGTTCCACCCCTCCAAACTCATTCAGTACACCCATCTCTGGTTTGGGGTGAGGCTCATACCACATAATGTGTGAGGGGATCAGAGGACAATGCGCAGGAAACAGTTCTCTCTGTCTGCCATGCGGGTTCTGAGGATCGACTTCAAACAGGCCACTGGGCTTAGCAGCGAGCCTTTTCACCCATCCCTATCACCTTAACTATCACCTCACATCTCCGCTTCCTCCTCCATCTGTCATGAGCCTAGGAATCTTCAACGCAACAAAGTCCCTTATCATCAAACATCTATCTGAGTCCAGCGCATCCTGGCTCCTTGCCAAGAATAGCAGGTGACCTGGAAGGGAAAGGGATCCTCTGGGTACCTCCACGATGAACTCGTTGCTGGAGTAGCGGCCATTCATCTCCGAGCAGGAAAGCCTGAATTTCCTGGCATACAGGGCAGCTCCATGCCGAAGCTGATAACGAGCGTGCCTCAGGATCTCTTCATACACAGTGATGGTCTCCACCCCTGGGGAATAAGGAGACAAGCTCGGTGGAGAGGCCAGCGAAGGGAGGTTCAAGGCAGCACCCTGTCTCAGGCTCCAACTAGTTGACAACGCAGTGGGAGGCTGGTCAGCCCCTCCCTCAACAGAGGCATAAGCTGACATCTAGGAGAAGAAACACTCCCACACACTCCGATCTACAGGGGTAGAGTAAGCAAAGCCACATTTGCTTCTCTGCCCTTCTCCCCTAGTCTGTGGCTTCTAAGACTCCCCAGGGAATGAAAGAATCTAGATAGTTATAGAAAAGAAGGTAAAGACATCCCCAAGGGAAGGCAGAAGGGGCTCAGCTTTGGTGAGGCCTGAAATGGAAAGGGACCGGTGTCATCTTTTCCCATTCCCCCTCCCAGATGCAGCTGCCTCCGGGAACCACCAAACCATCGCTCCCCACCATCACTGAGTGAGCACCTAAAGCTATGGTGGATGCAGGAAAGGACAGATAAACACAAAGAGTCACAAGACTTGAAAGCTGGTCAGGGAAGACAGAGGCAGGAGAGCGATGGCAGAGATCTGAAGGGAAGGGACATGGAAGTATAAGGAAGAGAGGAGGGGGCCAGGCTCTGGAGAGCAAAGGGAAAGAGATGGCTTCAGAGCCTTTGCCCAGGCACGTGTCCCTCGATCTGGAAGCCAAAGGGCCTTCCAGCTAAGAAGGAACAAAATGGCATTTGACCAACATCTTGGGAAGGAGGAACCTTCCTTAATGTGCTTAATTGGGTGAAGGCCACACACACATACCACATGCACACACACACATCACATGCACACACACACACCACATGCACACACACACCACATGCATGTACACACATGCACGCACACACCACACACACACGCACACACCACACATGCACACCCCATACACACACACACCACACACATGCACACATACACCACACACACACCACACACATGCACACCCCATACACACACACCACACACATGCACACATACACCACACGCACACCACACACATGCACACCCCATACACACACACCACACACGTGCACACACACACACCACACACACACACACCACACACACACACACACACACACACACACACACACACACACCAGACCCCGGGCCTCACTGACCAGCAATGGTGAGGTAGGCAGATGTATTGGTGAGCTCCAGGCCTCGCTGCTGCAGGGATGCCATGTCCAAGAGCAGGCTTTCTCGTTCAGGGTCCAGGTCATCTCCCACCAGAGAAATTTCACAGCCATCCAGGTTGTGTACAATCTCATCGGACATGCGTGTGTCTGTCACTGTGGGGGAGATTCGGAGTCAAGGTCAAAGCTGTGCCCAGTGAGGTTCTGAGACCCAGACATGGTCATTGCATGCTGGTCACTCCTCCCCGCTCCCAACATGACCATGCGACATTTTGGTATACTCATGACTTCCCACAGGCTCTGGTTTTTAAAGGGTGTGCTATTCTCAGTCACACTGACACAAGAGAAAGCCTTCCTACTCCATCTCCACAGTATTCCATGCACAGACATCACTGTTCTCTCCTTGGGGTTCTCCCTACCTGTGCCCTGCCAACTCTCATCTGCTTTGGCCTCCACCTGGTGAGAAATGGAGCAGGTGATCTGAAGATCAGGGAACAAAGGAACCCCCTCGGGTCCCTCAAAGTCTACCGCAGGGCGGGCAAAATGAGCCGTGCCACTCAGAAGGATCTGAGGGGCATCAGGCTGAAGGACCACCACATAGCCTTCCACTTCAGGGATGGAGACACAGGACTCTTCACTGAAGCACCTACATAAGGAGAGAGGCAGCTTATCACTCCCTGAGAAACCTAGAGTCTGCCCAAGCATGATGGCACACACCATTAATACCAGCACTTGGGAGACAGAGGCCAACCTCATCTACATACAAGTTCCAGGCCAACCAGAGTTACACAGTGAGACAGTGTCTCAAGAAACAGAAGTGCAGAATCTGTTTCACACCTCTGCGCTCCCACCTTTGCATCTGAGGACCATTTCAGAGGGAGTGAGGGGAGAAGAGAAGGCAGCATCAACCTCCCTCTACCCATCCCCCCACAGCAAAGTCCTTCCTTGTATGGCATTGCTACAGAAAAAGCAAGGGTAAGATAGCCTCAGCCTAGGGGGTAGTCACGTCACCAAGGCTGTAAGCCATGGAATGTCTGTCATGTTCTATTTTAACAAATAAAAAAATAAAGGAAACTGAACTATCAAAAACATACATACATTGAGATAGAGTCTTAGTATTCTGCATCCTCTTTCTGCTGTTCCACCAAACGTGGTAACACATGTCTGTAATCCCAGCGCTCAAGGGGCTGAGACAAGAGGATTGCAAGTTCAAGGCCAACCTGGGCTAAGACTCTGTCTCAAAAAATAAACATAAAAAAATTAAGTATATACACATAGTTCTTTACCTAGTGAAAGTTACATGGGTTCAGTAAAATATCTGTCAGATATGTACCTCAAAATATCCAACACTAAGAGTGGGTTAGGATGGGGTATCTATTAATAATCTCCGTGTATGGGGGGGGTCTTCTATCTCCTTTACTAGACATCTGCCCAGAAGACTTGCCCAGCCAACCCACCAGCTATGCTTCCAGACCCTCTTCCAGCCCCAGCCCCTGCATAGCACCCTGACCCCTCACAGTCTCAAGCTCTTGTTAGCTTATGAAGCATTCTGTCCATTATTTCTTCACTGAAGTAGTGAAACACTACTTCACTTACAGTAGTGTTTCTGATAAGGAGAGGATACCAAAGCTTGGAGTCATGCATAGCAGTGCATATCTCTAATTGCAGCATTCAGGAGACTGAGGCTGGAGGATTACTGAGTTCAAGGCTACACATCAGAGTACCAAGTTTGCCTTGGCTAGATTGCAAGACCCTGCATCAAAAAAAAAAAAAAAGTCTGTACATAGAGTTTAACAATCCTAGACTCTGATTAGCAAACAGAAGGATGCTACGGTGATGTAGTGTCATATATCACATGTTTAGAAAACCATTATTGTACATGAATTTACTAAAGAGTCTTCAATTCCTGCAATAGAAGTATCTCTGTCTACTAGATTAAGCTATATTAAGTAGCTTAATATAGTAAATCAACAATCAATATTTTGGTATCTCTGTAACTAATGACTGCAATCACAGCATGATTATTATCTACTTCAAACATATGATTCACTACACTAAAATAAAAAATCCTTGGCTCTTCCAGGATACTATAGTTCAGTTCCCAGTATATCATGTTGGGTAACTCTCACTCCAGGGACACTGATGCCCCCTTCTAGCCTCCAAGAGCACTTGCACACAGGAGCACATACACACCGACAAACATACATACATGTAACTAAAAGAGTTGAAAAGTAGAATTTAGGGAACGTGGTAATATCTCAATAAAAGAATACCATTCTAACTTGGCATGATGGTGTAATGCTCCTGTAATCAGAGCACTCGGGAGACAGTCAGGAAGGTCCCTGGGGTTTCTTGGTGAACTAACTAGTCTACAAATCAAGATCCAAGCCAACCAGTGCTACCTGGTGAGACTCTATATAAATGCCAGAATAAAATAAATGAACAAATGTTGGGAAAGAGAAAGGGAAGGAAGGAAATATACTGGGCCACACAAGCAGTATTTGCCACAGTCAAGGCTTCAGCCAGAGTCCCACTGCAGCCCATGTTTGAAGCCCCAATTTGTACCAGGTAAAATTTCCCTCCCCGTCTCCCTGCACCTTCTGCCGTGGGACAATGAAACAAGACATCCTTCACCAGACACTAGTGCCTTAGTCTTGGCATCCCTCCAGAACTATGAGAAATCAACCTCTGTTTTTATAAATACCGCAGCTTCGGCTATTCCATTATACAACAAAGTAAGTCAGGAAATCGGGACCAGAGAAGCAGGCTGTTGCAATAACAAATGTCAGAACTGTGAAAGCAGCTTTGGAACCAGGAAATAGGTTAGAGGCTGAAGCAGTTTTGAGAAGAATGCTGGGACGGGGGCTGTGATGCCATAAATGGAGGATTAAGAAGATTCTGTTGAGGATTCAGCAAGAAGAAATTTTGTTTTATTTTGCGTGTTTCGTTTTGTTTTGTTTTGACAAGTTTCTTCCCAAGCCCAGAGCTCACCAGTTGGTTATTCTGGACTGCCAGAGAGCTCTGAGGATCTGTTGTCTCCATCACTGCAACTTCCCTAACCATCTCAGCACTAGGGTTACAGATGCACACCACCTCCTGGCTTCTTCCTGGGAGGGTTGGGGATCTGAAATCAGGTCTTGAGTAGTAGATGCTTTACCTATGGAGCCATCTCCCCAGCATGGAACTTCTTACAGATGACTGAAGATATCATAATCAGGATTTTGCTAGAGATGTGGTTCATAAGGCCATTCTGCTGAGGTCTAATGAGGAGATGAAAGGGCCCATCCTTGTATATACTGGGAAAGGACTGAGCTGTGTTTTGTCCAAGTCTGAGCATTTTTGGAAGCAGAACTTAAAGTCAATGAACAAGAACAGCTGGTAGGGGCTGGAAAGATTGTCTGGCAGTAGAGAGAGGTCCCTGCTCTTCCAAAGGGTCCTAATCCAGTTCTCGGCATCCACTTCAGCAGTTCGTAACTGCCTGGGACTCCAGCTCCAGGGGATTGGATGCTCTCTTCTGGATTCCATGGTCACTCACAAGACATGCAAAATCACACATCCATACATGTAAATAAAAGATACTCTCCTTAAAGGAGAGTTAGTGCAAGAAACTCAAAGGCAAATCTGAAGAAGTTGCATGAGCACCTTTAGTCACAGGATTACGATGAAAAGAAGACTAATTTAAAGATGGAATTCGTAACTAAAAAGCAAACAGCTTCTGGATTGGAAGGATTCACAGTAAAGAATGAGCTAACAGGCAGACAAGAATGTAATTAGATGATCCTTTGATAAAGGGATCAGTGTGGACAGGAGGAAGGTGCTGATTAGCAAGACATTGGAAAAATAAAGGCATTCAGAGATCTTCAAGGCAGCCCCAGGGCGTGGCAAGAAATCAACATTCCAGGCCTGGGTCACTTCAGGTCTCTGCTCCCTACATTCCAATCCAGAGCCCTCCTCCTTCCACCCGCCCCCAATGTCATGGTTCAGCCATCCAAGGTGCAGCTGGATCACCTACGAGAGCACACACAGGCATTGGTAGCATCCATGTGAGAGAAAGGGGGCATGGTTCATTTCCACCTGATTTCAAACGATGTCACAGAGATCCCCTCAGGAGGGCAGAGACAATACAGATGTTATTAGGGCCATACTGAAAGGGTCAGTCTTCTAGGGCAATGAAGGCGAAGTCACCAGAGACCCCAGAGCTGAAGAGCTCCCCACAAGGGTCATCAGCCTGACAAAGCCACTGTAGAAACTGTCTCATAACTGATCCCAGCAAGTCATGGAAGGAGGGCTGTCTGGTGCCTCCTGGCTGACCCCATCCCAGTCTGTCTAGGAGCAGCACATGGAGTCAGGGGTTATTTGAAAGTTTCAGTTTTGTTTTATTTTCTTTTATTTTGTGATGGGGACCTCATATAACCCAGGGTGACTTCAAACTCTCTGTGTAGCCAAGGATAACCTTCAACTCCTGATCCTCCTGTCTCCACCTCCTGAGTGCTGCGATTATAAATCACACAGCATCAATTTGTGATGTGCTGGGACTCAGATCCAGGACAAGCAATATTACCAACTGAGCTATAGCTCTAACTCATTAGTCTGAAATCTTAAGATTCCAATTAGCATGGCTAGGGAGACAGTTACACCAGCAAAGTACTCATCACGCAAACACGAATACCTGAGTTCAGATCTCCAGCACCCGCATAAAAGCTAGGCATGGTGATGCACGCCTGTACCCAAAGAGCTGGAGTTGCAGAGGCAGGAGGATCTTTGAACTTACTATCTGGCCAATCTAGGCAAATTGACACACTCCAGTGAGGGGAGCTGTGCCAAAGAAAAAGGTGGAAAGTGATTGAGAAGGACACGTAGTGTAGACCTCTGGCCTCCACTCATGTGCACATACTTGTGCACACACATGTTCACATACAAACAAGTGCATAGATGCACACACAAAAAAGAAAGTAAGATGTAATATTAGATATGTGTGGTGAGGCATACTTATAACTCCAGCACTCAGAAAGCTGAAGCCGGAGGGTCACAGGTTCAAGGCCAGCTTGGGCTGTGTAGTGAACCAACCGCTGTCAGTCCTGACCACTTGAGGGTATGCTTGGAGGCAGCTTTCTCTTTCCTTCATTCTTCTGCCTTCCAGAATGGGTGTGTCTAACCTATGTGTGATCCTTTCATTGTTTGGGGGAAACAGCTCATTTGTTCAGTTGGACAGACTCACAGGTGAAGAATTTGCCTTGGGGTATAACAGCCCCTACATTGCACCGGGATCTCCTCTGATGACATTCAAGACTTTGGGTTTTTTGAGCTGATGCTGGGATGAGGCAAGACTGTCAGGATGGAATGGATATAGTTAGGTTACGTGGGAAGCATTCTCATGAGTGAATCAGTACTATCTAGGAGAGAGCGTCTTGAGCTCTTTCTCTCTCATGTTCATACTTTCTCTTCATCTCTTCTTTTCCATCTTCCCTCCTCCTTCCCTCTTCCTCTCCCTCCTCCTCTCCCACTTTCGCTCCCTCCTCCCTTCAGCACCCTCCCAGCCGCTCAGCTGTTCCATTAGGGAATGATAGAGCAAGGAGTCCCTCGCCAGACGTTAGCCACCAATCTTAGACTTCCCAGCCTCTAGAACAATAAATAAATAAATAAATAAATAAATAAATAAATAAATAAATAAACCTCTATTCTTTCTAAACTACCCAGTTTCAGGCATTCTATTATAGTAACACAAAACAGAGTAAAGTCAGGCGTGGTGGTTGAGGCCTGTGATCCCAGTACTCAGGAAGCTGAGGCAGGAAGACTGCTGTGAGTTTAAAGACAGCTTAAGCAACAAAGTAAAACCCTGTCTCAAAAACAACAACAAAGAAAGAAAATAAGATTGATTCACCCTTCTTGAGCAAACAGTCTTGGCAAAGGGGTTGTGGTTCCATAGGGCTAGGGACTCTGGTCTCAATGACTGATTAGGTGAAAGAATTTGGGGGAGAGGACTGTTGTCATCAGTGTTACCCAGCACCCCCAGGGCAACTGCAGGAACTAATAGAAAAAGCTCTCAGCAGGTGTGATGGACTCAGAGCCCCTGGAAAGAACCTGTCATCATCTGCAAATGGCCCCAGATGCCCAGGAATGGAGCACAGGCCGCAGCCCAAGGAAGCACTTACACTCTAAGGGATTTGAACAGAAAGAGAAGGGTGAACCAGCTTCAAAAGTTAAATAAATGATCTGGCACAGAGATTCTGTGTGGAACACTGTAGGCAAACATGGTCACCCCAGAATGAGTTGGAAAAAAATGGAAAAATAAAAGTGAAGATTCAGAAGAAAGAGAAATTCTTTCTGGGCAGGATAGGATTTTTTTCAAAAAAAAAAAAAAAAAACTTTGAAAGGGTGAAGGATTTGCCCAGGCAGAAGTTAGAGCAAGATGAAGGACACACGTCAAGGAGTTACAGGGTGAAAGGCAATGAAGCCAGTAGGTGGTGTGGCCTGAACCAAAAGCAGAGGCTGTGCATCAGTGACTACTGTCCAGCTTGCAGTCTCATGACACAGACATCATGGTGTCTTTTTCGTTAGAAAACAGTCTGGTTTGAGTTAGGCATGGTGGTGTACACCTATAATTCCAGTGCATCAGGGGCTGAAACAGGAGAGTCTTAAGTTCAAAGTAAGCCTGCATTAAATGCCAAAAACTTGTATTTAAAAGAAGAGAAGAATGAAGAGGATAAGAAGAAGGCAAAAGCAAAAACAAAACCAAAAAGTCTGATTTAATACCACTGGCCCAGTCTGGAGTAGGGGTGTAGTAGAATTAAATCAACTGGTTAGGGAGGTAAGACAATAGGGCAGGGTAGAGTAATGAGGGATTGAAATTAAAGGTTAGTTTCAGATGCCCAAGGTCAGGGATTTGACAATTGGTGTGTGAGTTGACAATAGATGGGGCATGAAGGACAAAGACAGAGAGGAGTCAAAGATGACTCAGGGGACACAAGCCTGAGTGACTTCAAGGTCAGAGATACCATTAGAAAAGAAATTAGAAGCACTGGTCCCTTTGGGCATGGGTTATTTAAAGTCAATTACTTCAGCATTGGTTCATCTAGGTTGAGGCTACAGCAAATAGGTATAAAGTCAAGAACCACAGAGGTGACAAAGTTAGAGAAAAAGAGGGCAACCATCTATCCAGGGGCTAATGTCGAGTAGGCAGGCTCTCCAAGAAGTACATTTCTTAGAGTTTAAATCATTTAATTCTGACAATCCTAATGGTACAGGTCTATAATTGCAACTACTAGAGAGGTTGAGGCAGGAGGATCACAAATTTAAGATCTGCCTGAGCTACAGGACAAATTCACAGACATCCTTGTCAACTTAATAAAAACCTGTTTCTCCAAATAAAATGTGAAAATAGAGCCAGGGATATAGCTCAGTGATTGGGTGCTTGCCTATTACGCACAAGGCCCTAGTACCAACAAATAGTGGCGGTGGGGCAACTTGCATTTAAGCATTGACCAAAAATCTGACTTTAAATGATCAGAAATCCAAATATTGGAAACAGCTCTTTTCTCTGAAACACATCCTTCTCTGATTGGCACCTCTGTTTCTGCTGTGAGTTGCACACACACACACACACACACACACACACACACCTACCTATCTCCAAATATCTTCCTATGACTTCAGGGAAGTGAGCTGGACCAGCCACATAGTAGTCTACAGGAAAGAAAGGGCTGAGGCGTATTAGCTTGAGATGGAAAGATGCTTGCCTAGCATGTACTTGATCTCCTAATCTACATAGGCTGATATGGTGGTGTGTGCCTACAACCATAGCATTTGAGAAGTAAAAGCTGGAGGACAGAAAGTCCGATGACATTCTTAGTTATATAGTGACTTTGAGGCCAGCATGAACTACATGAGACCCAAGAGAGAGAGAGAGAGAGAGAGAGAGAGAGAAATAGAGGCAAGAAAGGAAGAAACCTCATTTTAAAAATGTCAAGACCTCTTCCCGCTTCGGAAAAGGCCAAAATCAGTTTCCAAGTCCTTAATAAGCCTCTAGTCTAGGCCTGAATGAGGCAGCAAAGACATTGACACATGGCCTTCTGGGATGCCCCTGCCAGAGTTCCACCCTTGGCCAAACACAATTCTCTCCTCTGTGTAGCTCCTAAGTACATGGAGGGAGTGAGGAGGCTTCTTGCTTCCTGAGGGATAAAAGTGCCTTAAGAATTCTGATTAGAGGGATGGAGAGATGGCTCAGTGGTTAAGAGCATTGGCTGTGTTTCCAGAAGCCCCAGGTTCAATTCACAGCAACCACATGGCACCTCAATACAGGCTGTAACTCCAATGCCCTCTTCTGGCCTCTGCCAGCACAGCACAAATGTAGTGTTCAGACATACATGCAGACAAAACACCACATACATAAAAATAAATGATTCTTTACAAAGGAGACTCTGACTAGTACACAGTGGGGCTCATACAGCTCTGATCCATGTCCACAAGATGCTCAATAGTCTGTGAGCTTCGACTCCACAGTGTAACCTCAGGACAGCCCAGCAGCCCCTCCTACAGATCTGACTGCAGCCTGGTAACTGTCTCCAGTTAGTAGAGATCTCAGGGCCCCTTTCCCAAGATATCTGAAGTCAGATGCTTCAGGAAATTTGTGGAGAAACTGAGGCAGAGAAGGGAGAACACATGAATTTTGAGTCCTAAATTGTATAGTCCACCCACTAGATGGCAGTAGCTCCTAAAACTGCCCTAAAAACCATAACTAGAGGTGAAAGAGCCTTCAAAGAGAAACTGGTAATGCCTACAGAACAGGCACTCTGGCAAGCACTTGCTCTGGATTCTAGCATTTGGTTTATAACAATCCCACCGGTCAGTTTCTATTATTCCTCAAGCTGTATTTTAAAATATCTGATAAATACTTAAACCTTGAAATCCACAGTTTTTCTGCTAAGGAACTCAAAAACCATCCCATTGGAATACAAAGTTCAGCAAACTTTTCCCGTAAAGGACCATCATCTCTCTCTTCCCTGTCCCAGCTACTCACCTGCCAGCACACTATAAAAGCAGCCATGAACAGTAGGCAAACAGGCAGGCTGTGTTCCACGAGGACTGCCCAGAATAGACAGCAGCCCAGATTTGGCCTGGGACCATTCATGGCTCAGGTTCATCACATTCATTTTGCAAGAACTTGGTGAAGTAAGATTAAAATAGGCAAAACCAAGCAGAGTTCACCATTTGCCCAAGGTCATCCAAACAAGTAGTATCAAGTCAGAATTAATGTCAGGTTCCCCAGCTTCCAATCTTCTCTGTCCCATTTTATATATCAGCATAGAGAAGATCCGAATCCCCAAACCCTGACAACACAGTTTTGCAGGGAGGAACAGATTGGGAAACAAAATTTCTGGTCCAAGCTCTTCTATCAAGAGGACCTTCAACAGGTGAGCTGCCCTCTCTCGGTACTCAGGGACGTGAAATGAGGAAGGTATGGCTAGCTCTAGTGATGTCCTAACACCAAAGAGTGACACTGACGCTACTCTATAAGTTGACCTCCCACCCAACACTCACTTGACAGCAGTGGTGAGGCGCAAGGGCCTGACGCCGGGTGTGGCAAAGCGCAGAGTGTTCATGTAAGCCACATGCTGCAGGGCATGGTTGAAGGTCTCCACATCATCCCCCTCCAGGGTGAGCAGGGACTGCGAGGGGTTCACGTGGACCTGGGTCCCAGACACAGACATAGCTGAGAGCAACACCAGGTGGCAGGAGAGGAAAGGTGCTGAAGTGGAGAGGGGTCAAGGGGAGGGGCAGAGGCATGCTGGGAAAGAGAGGGAGTGGAAGGGGCTATACCTTCATGCCTTTGCCCAGGCTCTCGAAATCCCTATAGTCCAGCCCCTCCCGACATGCATAGAGGCACTCGATGACCTCACGGCTCTCCAGGCGACCTGAACGCACGCTGAAACCAGCTAGATAGCCATGGAAGTAGTGGTGGATCTGCAAGGGGTCTCCTAGGGCAGGAACACAGGGGCAGGCCAGGTGGTGAGAGGAGAAAAGAGGAGCAGAGGAAAGATGGGGCCGAGGGCAGGGCTGATAGAAAGGGGAAAGGAAGAACATACAGAAAGCTTGAGAAAGAAAATGAAAATATGGAAATAAAAAAGATGAGAGGTTAGAAAGAAGTGGGCCTGGGGAGAGGGATAGAGAAGACCCATAAGGCAAAAGACAGGACAAAACTTTTGCCTAGCATGTGTGAGGTTCTGGGTTCCATCCCAGCAACACAGAGAAAGAAGAAAAGTGAACAGACACAATGAGGATGAAGGGGAGGAGGAGTGGATAGGTAAACAGTGTCTGAGAGGAGACAGAAGGGGAAAACCACAGTCAAGAGGAGGAACATTGGAAACCACAGGAAATAAGGAGACTGTGGGAGAGGCAGTCCTCCCAGGGGCATGCAGGGAGACCAGGATGAATGTGTGTGATCTTCACAGATGCCTAGACTATCCCCTCCTGCTACTGCTTTCTGCCATGTGGAAAGTCAGCAAGAGAAACGTTATTATATTCTTAAGCAGGAAAAAAAACACCTGGAATCCGGGCAAGCTATACCCGGCGTTCCTGCTTTCAAAAAGATGCCCTATTTGATACATGTTTAGAGACTCTATCATGGTGACATATGACCCAGAAACTAGAAAGGCTGGATTGGGGCAGACAGTCAGGATTAGAACGCTGGTCTCCAGTCTTCATACACAGTGTACCTGAGGTTGTGTCTGTACCGTTGTCTCCTTTTTCCTTCTCTTTGTTCTTCTCTTCTGGGAACCAAAAAAAAAAAAAGTGGCAGTGAGTTGAGGGCTGTGACAAGAAGTTCTATAATTCCCCTACATCCTCTCAGGCCTTGTAGGATTTGTAGGCTCTCCACAGAGTCCCAGTCCCTCTTATGCCATGCCTGACTGCCCAATCGTGCAGGCCTCTGTTACAGTTTCCTCCATTGCTCAGGAGACAGGACGGTTCTGGTATGATAAGCACACAAATGGAAGACTAGCAGTCCTCTGAAAGATTCCTGTCCTCCTGCATGGGAGAGGCTGTTGAAATTGTCATCTCTTTGAGGGAACAAAGTGGGAACTGCTGGAGTCGCACTGTAGATTTATGGATGGAAATTCCACCAGGTTTAAGGCTCTGACGCACACAACGCAGGGGACAGGTAATATCAGAAGCAGAGGTCTCCTCCAGCAGAGCTCATTCAGAGTAGCCACCCTGCCCAGCTGTACAGAGATTCAGAAGGTAGCCTCTGCAGAGGGCACTCGCTCTTCACCTAGCCACCTCCCCTCATAGCCCTAAGCTGCTGAATCTTTACTAAGAAGGTCGGAGGACTCACCAGTCCAGCAGGCCCCAATCATGAGCGCAGGTTCCCTCCTAGGTGGGTGGATGAGACCATTGTCATGGATGAGAGCAGGGTCGAAGGAGATGCCATCAGTATAGAGTGTGACTGTAGGGAACTCGAGATTCAGGGCATAGTGGTGCCACTCATCGTCACAAACCTGGGGCACAGCGTGAGAGCAGGAGCCCCTCAGTTACTTGTTCTCCAAGGAACTAGCCCCAGCCCTGCTCCCTACGCATCCCCAGTTCTATCAGCAGGGCTGTCCACCCAGCTCAAGGAATAGCATCGTTGTCCAAAATCTGTAAGGCAGGCAACTGCCTACAGAAAACTCCATGGGTTAGGAAAACCTTTAAAACTACAAACAGAGCTAGGCACAGGAGTACATGCCTAAAGACCAGCAACTCAGGAGGATGAGACGGTAGAATCACTTGAGTCCAGGAGTTTGAAGGTCAGTAGGGCAACACGACAAAAAATAAAATAACAACAACAAAAAACCCCACAATGTTGCAAATGAACTTTTACCAAGATATTTATGAGTGGATAGACAGATGACACTGTGATTTCCAAGGTGGGTTCTAACCCAATAGGAACCTCTAGGACTTTACTCTGCCATTTTTCCTGGAGTCATCAAGATGGAGGAGGAATGGGCAGAAGAAGGGGTAGAGGTCTCTTCCTTACCTAATTCCCAGTGTTGGGATTCCTCAAGGCTCAGGCATAAGTGCTCTCCCTTCCCCGCTCTACATCCCCTTCCTAGGATTACCCAGTCTGTTCATAGGTGCTCAGACTCCACATTCACACTGTAATATTCCCATGGCCATCCCCAGCACACAGCTCTCCCCAAATTCTAGCCTTTCCACTCGGACTTCTCATGGCCATCTCAAATTTAATACGTATGAGATGGAAGCCAATATGCTTCCCAGCTCCCCCACATCCCATCTTCCACTCAAACCACCAGCAGGTGCTTTCATCTCAGGGCCAAACAAAACTGACAGGCACATCTCCATGGTCACATATCCATGCGTGCCCAGGTCCTTTTGTGTGGAGTCACAATAGTTCCACCTGTTGACTTACCTCTCTTTTCTTCTTTGTACTGGAGACAGAACCCAGGCCTTGAGCACCTGAGACAAGCACTCTACTCTAAGCATATCCCTGGTCCGGTCTTTTTCTGACTTTTTATTTCTAATTTTGTTGGTTGGTTTGGGATTTGTTTGTTTGCTTGCTTGTTTGTTTGAGACAGGGTCTCCATGTAGCCCTGGCTGTCCTAGAACTCACTTTTTAGACACGGATGTCCTCAAACTCACTGAGATCTACCTGCCTCTGCCTCTGGAGTGTTGAGATTAAAGGTGTGCACCATGAACCATCATGCCTGATGGTCTGGGTTTTTTGAGTCAAAGTCTCTTGTTGCCTGAGCTATCCTCAATCTCACCAGGACTTTGAACTTCTGATCCCCCTGCATGCACCAGGCCACCTGGTTGTATGTGGTGCTGATCCCATCCTCCACACCCAAACCAACAAATGTTTTCTCTTGGGGCCAAACAAAACTAACAGTTGTGGGTTTCTATGTAGGCCTCTCTGTCTCTGGACTGTCATCAGTAGCTAGACACTCAACCAACTTAGTTATATCCCCCAAGACAAATGATGATGGTGGTGATGATGATGGTGGTGGTGGTGGTGATGATGGTGATGGTGGTGATGGTGGTGGTGATGGTGGTGGTGATGGTGACGACGGTGGTGATGGTGGTGGTGATGCTGGTGATGATGATGATGGTAGTGATGATGATGGTGATGGTGGTGATGGTGGTGATGATGATGATGGTGGTGGTGATGATGGTAGTGGTGATGATGATGGTGATGGTGGTGATGATGATGGTTATGATGGTGGTGGTGATGATGGTAGTGGTGATGGTGGTGATGGTGATGATGGTTGTGATGATGATGGTAGTGGTGATGATGATGGTGATGGTGGTGATGATGATGATGGTGGTGATGGTGGTGGTTGTGATGGTGATGATGATGGT
>JAQHUG010000165.1:333183-345719 GCA_028555095.1 Dicrostonyx torquatus
TGATGGTGATGATGGTGGTGGTGATGATGGTAGTGGTGATGATGATGATGATGATGGTGATGATGGTGATGGTGGTGATGATGATGATGGTGATGATGGTAATGGTGATGATGATGATGGTGATGATGGTAATGGTGATGATGATGATGGTGATGATGGTGGTGGTGGTGATGGTAGTGGTGATGGTGGTGGTGGTGATGGTGATGATGGTGATTTAAAAAAACAAAACAAAAACAAAGTCACACTAAACTGCCAGGAAAGTCTTGAACTCTCAATCCTCCTATCTCAACCTCTGAGATAGCTGGTCTGTGCCACTAGGCATGGCTTACTTCCACTCCTCTGCCTCATCGTTATAGTTCTCCCACAACTTACCAAATGACCATTCTCAAATGTAACTCTGACCCAGTCATATTCCTGCTTTAAGGCCTTCAGACAAGGGCTTCCTAAAGCTGCTGCCCATCTCTCCAAGCACTCCTTCAGCCCTTCCCTGTCATCTGCTGTGCCCCAGCCCCACTCATCTCTTCCTTGCCTCAGAGTTTCCATCTATTGCTCCTATTCTATTTAGATCTTTTTTAAACTCTACCTCCACTATAGGCTGCCTTAGGGGTCAAGGACTGACTTGGCATGCACTGGTTCCTGGGCTAGATCTCCATCTCTGCAAAAAACAGGAGCTAAGGAGAGAAACAGAAGGCAAGGGAGGGAAAAAGAAAAAGGAAACAGCTTACCTACCCAACTGAAATATAAGCTAACTGAAATTGAATATTTTTATTCATATTATATTTATATTGTTAAACTCTAGTGTACCCTAGAATTTATCTGTTGAAAAGGTGGGTATTTAATTGATGTTTAATAGATGTTTTAAATAAATGAGAATAAAGAAAATTTTAAAGAGAAGGACTAAGGGATGTAGCTCAATGATAGAACAGTGCCCTAGCATGTAAGGCCCTGTATTCAGTCCCCAAGTCCCCAGCAACACTCTCTCTCTCTCTCCCCTCCGTCTATGTGTGTTTCTCTCTCTCCTCCCTCTGTCTGTCTGTCTCTGTCTCTGTCTCTCTCTCTAACATATACACACACACACACACACACACACACACACACCTGGCATGGTGAACAGGTCTATAATCCCAGCTCCTTGGGAGGCTAGGACAAGAGGATCACAAGTTCAAAGTCAGCTTTGGCCACAGAGTGAGTAAAATGCCAACATGGGCAACTTTAGTGAAACCTTGTCTCAAAATGAAAAGTAAAAAGTAGACTGGGGACATAACTCAGTAGCAAAGCAGAGCAAGGTCCTAAATTCAATCTTCAGCATGCCAGGGAAAAGAAAGAAAGGAGGGCTCAAGGGGGAAGTAGCGGGGAGCCAACATCATGGAGGAAAGATCCAGAGCAGCAAACGGCAAATCTCTCCACAATTTGCTACAACAGCAACAGCTTTTATAAACAGACCTCATTTATCTAGTTTATACGTTTTCCAGGCCCTTGTTTCTCTTCTATTTCCTGTGCGTTTTCCCATGTATCAATTACACACATACAGGGGATATATAAGAAGGGTAGATGATGGAAGCTCAAATTGGCCCTCACTGGCCCTTGTGGTCAACTTAGAGATTGAATAGACAGGATATGGTGGCATAAACCTATAGTCCCAGCTCCCAGAAGGTAGAGACAGGAGGGTTGAACGTTCAAGCCCAGCCTGAACCATAGAGTAAAAACCATCTCAAAAACTAGACTGCAACTCAGAAATGTTAACTTAAGAAAAGATCTTAGTTCCTTTGTCAATTTTTACTTATCCTTCATAGGCATGGGTAAAATAATAAAGATAATCATTTTAAGCCTATAAAGGTCTGTTGTATAATTAAATCATACAACAACCTCATAACGTAGTATTCTTTTTACCCTTATGAAAAGGCTAAAGTTTAGCTTGGCATTGTGGCACACACCTATAATCCAGGTACTCTTGGGAAGTGGAGGCAGGAAGATAAGGAGTTCAAGGTCATTCTCTGCTACTTAACAAATTCAAGATCAACTTGGTCTACAAAGAGATCTTATCTCACAAAATAATAATTATACAATACGATAAGGTGAAAACTACAAATTTTAAAAATATTAGCCAGACAATGGTGGAGCAGCCCTTTAATCCCAGAAATTTAGAGGCAGAGGCAGGTAGATTTCTGTGACGTTGAGGCCAATCTGGTCTACAGAACTAGTTCTAGGACAGCCACGGCTATACAGAGAAATCCTGTCTTGAAAGAAAAAAAAAAAAAAAAATTTAACTAGTACTGAGAGCTAGTGGGCTTCCCATTCAACACTGAACCATAAGCTCTAAACTTGACCCCAGCATCACTTGGTTTCCTGGTTACAACTTAGAGTCTAGGACACACTGTTCTATGGGTTATATATAAGAAGAAAATGAAATAAAACAAGGGCTAAGATAGATGGCCGAGTTTAATAAAGAGTTGCCCCTACTTCCCTTTAATCCAAAAATACTTCTCTAGGCAGCAAGACTTGAGGACCAGACATCCTGGGGTGGACTAATCAAGGACTGAGATTGGAGGAAGGCCAATCAAAACAGCAATTACAACAATAACCCTAGAAGCTCAGAAACCCCCTCCCCCCTTAGTTCCACCCACCCGGTCCTCTCAGAGGCGGCCCCTGTCTCACCTGCTCCAGTTTCCAGAGAAACTTGACTGGACGTGCAGTCTCAAGCAGCGGCCAGTAGAGGAAGGCGATTCTGCAGCCATGGACGGTCAGTGAGTAGTGAGAGAAGCCATCCTCTAAGGGGACAGGAAAGAGGACAGGAGTCAAACACAGGCGACAGCTGGGGAGGATGAGTCTCACTTTCTCAGTGCCGTTGAGAGGGGCATGTGAAGATAGAGCCAATCAGCTCCTAGAGAAAGGATGGGTGAACCAGGTGTACTGGGGGCCTTCATGGGTGTAGGACAGGGATGAAGGAGACGAACTTGGCAACTGCCAATGAGAAGGGGTGATGTCGTTTGGGAGTCGGTCTCAAAATTATCATCTCGACAAGTCACAGAATTACAGGGGTGCCAAATCCAGCCCACGAAATGTTCATGGTGGTGTTTGCCACAGTCACAGCAACTAGGCAAAGTGAGCCCAGGAGTTTGGGGTCAGCCCAGACAAGACTCCATCTCTTTTTCTTAAGGTGGCTTGGGGAGTATGATGGGACATTCCTGTAATCTCAGTGCTCAAAAGGCTGAGGCAGGGGGACTTAGGGTGAAAGCCAACCTGGGCTACACAGCAAAACTGTCTATTTAAAAAATAGACAAACTAACAGACAAAAAAAAAAAAAACCACCTAGCACTGGCAACTTACAAATTAAAAGAAGGAAAGAGACCAATCAACAGTCCACACTGGGTAGTGACAGGTGACAACTGCAGGACAGGTGGCCAGTGTCCCCCCTCAGGCTAGGGCCCCAGGGAGGGCTCACCATTCTGGACTGTGTTACACACGACGGTCTCCTCCTCCTTCTTCCCCTTGCTGGGAGTCACGCCATGCTTCATCCAGAAGGACAGTGTAAAATGGTCACTGAGGCCATCCTGCGGCCCAGCGCCCAGCCCTGCTGGGCCACCCAGGGGAACTTGCACAGCTTGGGTGCCATTGAACCAGTAGATGAGGCTGCTGTCCTGGCTGTAGTGCACTGAGAGCCCCGCTGTCCAGTTGGCATTGGGACCGGGCATGGGCAACAAGTCTACCTCCCCAGTGGCAGCACCTGCAGAGGCCCCAAGAGGCACAAGTGTCAGAGCTGAGAAGCAGCAGAGGAGGAAATGGGAAGGACATAGGACAGGTGACTGGCAACATTCACCACCTCTTAGAGCCTTTCAAAGACAAGAGAAGGGTAGCTCTTTCTTCTAGAAATGTCTCTCATTAACTCAACCCATTCACCATTTCTCTTGTCCTGTATATCTCGTTCTAGGTCCAACAATGTGCATCTTCACCATCTTCATCGCCATCAACCTGCCCTTTGGGCCACAAAAGCTACCCACATGCCTCAACTCCCACAGAAATATAAATACCTGCAATGGCCTGAGGACTCAGCTTTCAGAGGAGGGGACAGAGAAGATGAGGGATGGTTGGGAAGGAATGGCCCAGGGGGCGGGGTACACACGCACCGCAGAGCTTCCGCAGTGCCCTTTCTGAGTAGTTGTCTCGATCACAGCCCTTGGCCACATGGCTGGTCTGTAGCTCTATGGTGGCCTGAATGTTCCATAATGGTTCATCACAGGTCTCCAGGCGGATGCCAGGGAACAGAGCCAAGCTCCCAGCTCCCGGGGCATACTCAATCCTTTTGTTCCAGCCTGCACAGGTGAGACAGAAGGAGAGGAGACAGATGGTAAGGCAGGCCCTCCTGCCATACACTGACCGTCTGCAGCTCCAAGGAAAATGGCCTGCCTGGAAATGTGCCTCCAGCACCTAGCCTACCTTCTGTGATCATCAGATGGGATAAGAGAAAAAAAAAAAACAAAACAAAACAGGACAGGTGATTTACAGGCAGATCCCGCCAAGCGCCTCACCTTGCCAGCTGGGCTTGCAGGTGGGCTTCACCTGAATCTCCACCTCCGCATCCTCTGCCGCCCGCTTCTTCCCACAGTCGTACGCTGTCACTGTGAACTTGTAGAGCTTCTCACCACTGTACTGTAGCTTCTCTGTGTTCTCGATGTTGCCTGAGGTAGGAAACGGGAAGAGAAACAGACAGGTCAGGTGCACTAAAAGAAGCCCAAGGAGGCCCAGGGAGCAAGCATTGGCTGGTTCATTATCAGCAGGATGTGGGAAGGAGGTACTGGGGAAGAAAAGGGCCCTCACATAGGGCAAAGAGGGAAAGGAGGGGCTGTGGGGAGAGGCAGAAGCAGGAACAGAGAGGGTGCTGGGCAGCTAGGGACAGGGAGAAGGCTCACCATCATTGTCGATGAGGAAAGGGGTGTTGGGTGTAAGGATCTCGTAGTAGCAGATCTGGCTGTACTGGGGGGAGCAGTCACCATCAATGGCTTCCACCCGTAAGATGCGATCATACAACTTCCCCTCTGTCACTGCAGCACGGTACAGGCGCTCCACAAATACTGGGGCAAACTCATTCACATCGTTGACCCGGACGTGCACGGTTGCCCTGCGCCCATAGGAACAAACGGACATGGAAGCATTAAGCAGCTGCAAACACTGAGCCAAGTACAGTCAGGAATCCAGATGGGGACTGAACGGGGAGGGAGCCTGTCTGCCCTTGAGCCTGCCCATGCCCGCTCCACAGGGCACTGAGCTGTGCTGAAGTCATAAGGGATACAGAATCACACAAGGAAGAGCACCCAAGGATAGGGCCAATGATGTGGGAAGAAGGAACAAATTGTAGAGAACACCAGAAGCCATTTTGGTGATTTCTGTCCAGAAGGCTGTAGAGAATGAGGAGGAAGAGAAGAGGCTCCATCTAATCCCTTTCAGCTGCCCTCTCCTGCGCATTCCACAACACTCTCAGCCCTCCCTCTCTAGGATGCTAAGGTGAGGGGAAGGGAAAAAAATAAAAAAATAAAAATAAAAAAGAAAATTTGGCAGGCCCCTGACTGAACAAAAGTCAAATCTTACAGAAGAAATGAGAAAGATATAGACAAAAATAAAGTTAAAAGTTCCCAGTTCTCAGGGAAATGGCATTTGAATGGAATACGTAAGTTGTCTGATATAACTGAGTGGTTCACCTGCCTATATTGTGTCTCAGCCATGACCCTTCCCGACTCACACACCTTCCCAGACAGACAGAACTAGGTCTAAAGTCTTCATTCTGTTCCCTGCTTCTAGCCCAGAGCCAGGCTCCCAAGCTCAGAGGCAAAGGTCTTGTCTCTCAATGGGACACTAAGTTACAGAGACCCTTCGGACCTCTGAAGCCTCTCCATGACCCAGTATTCCTGCTCTGTCTCCCATTGTCAAGCGAGAAATTAGCTGGTGACAGATGTCGTGTCTGAGAGCCAATCTTCTTCCATGCTACAACCATCCCTGCCCTCCCTCTCCCAGCTATGTGTATAGCGCAAGCCTGATGTTCACTGTGTGCCGCAAATGGACCAGAGTGGGTCCCCTGGAAGGGGTCTCACTGCATATGGAATGTGCTTGTCTTCCTCATTGTCTTGTGGTCACCACAGTGCCCGTACGCTGTGCAGCAGGTGCGAAGGGACTTGCTTGTCATACAAACCATCTCTTGTAAGCTTCCTAGCAACATCTCTGTCTCACAGACAAGGAGAAGCAAGTCCAGAAAGTCTGAGGACATTGCCCAGGGTTGTAAGAAGCAAAGAGGAAGCCGGGCAGTGGTGGCGCATGCCTTTAATGCCAGCACTCGGACGGAAGAGGCAGGCGGGTCTCTGTGATTTCGAGGCCAGCCTGGTCTACAAAGCAAGTTCCAGGACTGGCTCCATAGCTACAGAGAAACACTGTCTCGAAAAACCAAAAAAAAAAAAAAAAAGTCATGGGTTCCATTCCCAGGTTCCTGTTGGTCTATCCTCTGCTACTAAGAAGCTAAAGAGACTAAACTTGCCGGTAAACCTCACAGTCTTGGCTTACAAAGGAGAGCCCCATCTCTGAGAGACCACTGTTGAAGGAGGGGAAAGGGTTTCATGACAGATAGGTATGGGATAGGCCTCCCTCACTTGTGAGACTTCTTGGTGTTGGTGCCATCGGGCCCCTCGCCACAGTCATAAGCCTGGATGGTAAAGGTGTGTTCCTTCTGGGCCTCACAGTCCACGGGCTCCTTGGCCCGGATCAGCCCTTCACCTGTTGCCTTGTCCAGGATCACAGCCTCAAAGGGTACCCCAGACCCATGCAGCCGGAAGCCACAGATCTCACCTGGCAGAGCAGGAAGAGAAGAAATGAGTCTCCACATGACACCTCCTTCTAGCCCTCAGCCTCCTCGCCCCGGCCATGCCCAGCTGTACAACTCCTCCCAGACTCCAGCCCCTTGTCTTGATGACATGAAGTATCAGTGATCCCCAGCTTCCCTGAGCAACACGGTCCTCAGAATCTAATGTGATGAACTCTGCCCAACACTGAATCCTTTACCACATCTTCGTTCTTCAGTGCGACCCATTCCCCTTTTCCCAGGCCTGTGCCCCACTTTCTCATTGCTCCCACTAGGAGGACCTCCCGTCCCTCTCTTGTCTTCTGCCTTCCCACCCGCCTTTCTCAATCCCACCGCTGTAACCCCAAATACCTGCATAGCGCAGCGGGGCATCTTTATCCAAGGCAAAGAGTGGTGGATTCAACAGGACAGTGTTGTCATTCTCCATGACAATGCCCTGGTACTCTGCCTCGATCCACGGCTTGTGCTTGTTGGCTGGCCCCACCCCAGGGAGAAGAGAGAAAGCACTTATGAGCTGAACCTCCACTCCCAGGATGCAGCCTTTGGTAAGTCTATACCCTAGACCAACACCCTTTCCATGCCGGGCCACCTTGCAAGAGGGAGAAAGATGAGCCACAGAAGGGCTCAGAGAGGCTCTGTAGGAGGTCACAGCCTTCTCCTATAACTGGATAGGCAGTTTCCATGGCAACCACCTTCCTATGGGAAAGGGACCACTATCTCCCCCTGAGGATCATGGTTAGGGGTAGAGAATCTCCTATTAAGGGCCTTTTGTCTTGGCAAATGGTGACTAGGGACTCAAGAAATAATGGTGACCCTTAGAAGGTCCTGAGAAAGGGCAGGGATGAGAGAAGGGAGAATTAAGATGAGGGAAGAATATTGACCAGTTTCCTAGGATCTCGGTGATTTATCCTTCTCCCTAGTGAATCTCAACCCTAATCCCTTCATTCTATACTTCTCCAAGTTCAGCCCAGATTTCAGGCCACCCTCTCAGAAAAGAAGAAAGGATAGGAGAGAAGTATATAGGACAGTAAGTAGCAGGGGGACAGACAGGGGCAGAGATAGGGCAGAGAAATCAATGCCAAATGGCTGGACCCAGCAGAGCTGACATCCTAGGGGATTATGGAGCTGGCCTAGAAACACAGCAAATCCCCGTCTTATTTCCCATCCCCAAGAGAATACAGTCATAACCAGTACATTTCTAGGTCCTTCAAGACCTCCACACCCCACACTTCCTGAACTCTTTGGCAAACCTGTGACTGAATCCTAATTTTTTTCTACCTCGTGTCACCCTATCTTCTACCAGTCTCTGTCAAGTAGGGTCTCTTCCTCAGCATCAGCTCCCCTCAAACTCTTGAGAAGCTACGGGGAAGACACACATGTCTCGTCTACCTCTTTCTAGACCCAATCTCCACCACTTGATCTACCTAAACCCACTGGGCCCAGCCATGCTCCCAAAGCCAGACACGAAGAGGGGAGGATATATCATCAGAGGAAAACGGAGTCACCATAGGGCTGTCACCCCAGTATCTCATGACAAGCAAGAAATTCTGATTTCTGTTCACAGCCCAACAAATGTTCTGGAAACTGCAGGCCTCACTATTTCATGACGGTGACCACCATAACCCCCTTCCTTAATGGCTGAAGAGAAAGCCTCAAGATGGTGTATGCGAGGCCAAGTAGTTAGTGTCAGAAGGCCCGAGAGCCGGGAGGACCATCCTGAAGTAGAGGCTCCAGCCAGACATAGAAAACAACAGACAGAAGAGCCACCAAGGGCAAAGCCAGGCACCCTGCAACCTTGTGACTCTCCTGGTCCCTGAGCCCTTCTCCCTGTCCCTTTGCAATGACTGCCTGCTGCCCTATGTCCATTATTCCTCCCTTCTTGTTCCCCAGCTCTTCCTTGGCTCCCTCCCCCACTTCTCACCTTTCCTGTTGATTTTTCTCCCTCCTTCTCTGTCTCAGTCTTCCTCCTTTCCCAGCCCCTTCTTACTTCTTTTCCACTCCTGTCTCCCTTCTCACCTCTTTCCTAGAGCACCCCACACCCCTTTCTGCCCTTTCTATCCTTTCTCCCTCCCCTCTGCCTACCTGAAGGCTCTGCCCCTGGCCCCACCCTCTCCCTCCCCATGACAGGCTCACCCAGCTGAATTTATCTGCTGTCTGCCAGAGAGGGCAGCTGTGGTCACCCACCACACAGCGGATGCAGGAAGAAGGGTATGGATGCAGAGGGACACGAAAAAAGCATACGTGCTTGGAATTGCTGAGTTGTGGTACCCAGTTTCTCCCCAGGAAGGGATGAAGACAACCAGATGGATCTGCCACACACCCTTAGTGAGCACACCCAGTGAAAACGAAGCTGAGGGAATGTCAGCCTCAGGGAGCAAGTTCCTTTGAGACAGGAGGTATCTATCAGCATGGAGGAGTTGGGGGGAGGGTGCAGAGAGGCCCCAGGTGGGAATGGAGACCACATACAAGCAAGATGCTGGCCAAGCACATGTAGAGATGGACCAGAGAGGAGGAGGTGGCCCTTGGAAGTGAGGTGGATGAAGGAAACGTGTCTGAGGAAAGGATGGAAAGAGGTAGTCAGAAAGGAAAGGACACCTGTCATGTGCGAGAGAGTCTCAACATCTCCTTCCCTCATACCCCCACACTGCTCAGCCCGATGCCCCAGTTCAGAGGCCCCCATCTCCGTCTATCTCACCTTTGTTGCCAGAGCTGAGCTGGAGCAGAGAGGTCAGCAGGAGGGACAGCAGCAGGAGGGTCATGGTGCTGTGTAAAGCACGCCAGGCCAGGCGTTTCTGTCCCCCGGGAGCCTCGAGCCTGCTAAAGCCACCTTGGGGGAGGGATGCGGGGATTCTGCAAGGAGGGGAGGGCAGTGGGACAAGATGAGAAAGGAGCCCGCTGACCACGCTAGTCCATACAGCCGATGTGTGCAGACCGGCTGGGTGGCCGAGACGGGGGACTTGCAGTAGAGTAGCTTCTCTTCGCTCGCCAGCCCAGCGTCCTCCACTCTCGCTCTCTTCTCTTGCTCGTTCTCTCTCTCTCACTCACTCCCACCCCATCCCCGCTACTGCAGGATGACATCAGCACAGCCAGGCAAGGATTGATGGGGCTACTGGCCAATTGGAAGACTGGGGGCGCCAGGTGCTGCAAGGGGGGTAGGGAACCAATGCGACTGGGAAGCAGGGGCGGGAGAATGTGTTAGGGCTTTTTCCCCTGGCTGCAGTTTGGGGGAGCAGAGAACTGCGGGGGCTAGAGAAGAAGCTGGAAAGCCATGGGGAGGGGGGCATCGGAAGACCTAGCTGAAAGCCCAGAGGTGGAGTGAGGACGGGAGACGTCAACAGACTCGAGGGTGGCCAAGAGCGGCAGTATCCACGTCACCCACCCCCAATTCTTCATTAACCTCTTTTCACAGACCATTCCACCAGCTAGTCCCTGCTGTGTGCTTTCTGGGAACCCGGAGGCAAAACCTTCAGCATGAACAGGAGAGATTCTAGCATTTCAGTTTCAACCCAGGGCCCCATGGGAGTCAGAGGAGGGACCGCAAAAGCAATGGCAAGGGCCCTGAGCTGAGGAAGAGGGAGGACTTCCTGCACCCCTTTCTGCACAGTTCACCAGCATCTGGAATGTCAAGCTCTCTCTTTTTCCTGCTGCTTAACAGTCCCCGGATTCCCGATCTTAAACCACAACGGAGCCGCCCTACAGCTTGTGAAGCCAAAGGCAGGAGCGCTGGCCAGTTTGGGAGACAAGTGGGTCGCTGGGGACAGGGTGACCGGCGATTTCCATATTTCCCAAGCCATTATGATGATGTGTCTTGATAAGGATTGACAAGTAAGTGATGGTATCCAGGACTCAGACTTGAGAGGGAAACCCTAGGCCCCAAAGAGTGTAAAATGCTCAGCCCTCCCTTGCCTTCCCTTGAATCAACACTCACTGAGCTTTGGTCCCTCTGCCTCCCTCGTACTTGTCCTTGGAGGCCAAAAACACCAGTTTAAGGATCACATTCAGCCAGCTGTGGGAGTTGTGGAGGCCTGCGGTCTAGACCTCCCCCCGCCCCCCTCTTTTTTCTGAGACAGGGCTTCTCTGTAACTTTGGCGCCTGTTCTAGAACTCACTCTGTAGACCTCAAACTCACAGAGCTCCACCTTCTCTGCCTCCCAAGTGCTGGGATTAAAGGCCTGTGCCACCACCTCCTGACTCAGACCTTTGTTAAATGGTCTGTAAGCCCTTACCATTGAGTAAGGGCTGTTCTCACCTCCTTCCCTCACACCTCTGAATATCCGGAATATTCCCCCACACCCTGACTCAAAGAATAAATCTGGAACTCATAGCTGCTCTACACTGCCACACCCTGGAGAGCCTCCAGAGGGAGCCCTCCCTCAGAGTTCCCAAACCCGCCAGAAATGGCGTGAAGGCCAAAACTGACACTTGAAAGACTGACAGCTCCAAGGTCATTTCACAGAAAAAGCTGAGACCAGAGCTCATCACTAGGGTGGGTGGTGTTGGGAAGCCTCTCACTGCAGCAAGGGCCCAGCCCTGTTAAAGCCCCGGTTAACTGAACCTTCCCACAGTGTGTATGAAGGCTGACCTGGATCTGTGAACCTCCCCTTCCAGACAGCACCCCAGCCTGACTCTTGACTCCTGACTCCAGGCTGTTTCTGCCCACACTGAAAACAATGTCTCCCAGCCTGTTCCAGGAGAATCTGGATGACTACCTGGAAGTCCCAAGTGTTGACCTCACCCTTTTGAGACCCTTTGTGCTCCCCTACTTCCTCTAGGTTCTCCTGCTGAAAAGCCATGCCTAGCGGAACACCCCACCTAATGACTTAGGATCCCTTTCCCTCCAAGGCACTGCCCCTCACAGCCTTGACAGAGCTGTCGCAGGCAGCAAGTGCCTGGCTAGCCAGAAGAGAGCCCTCAGACATCAGTGTGGTTCTGGGGAAGAGTGTACACTGAGGCCGGACAAGATCAGTCACCAGCACAACCATATTGGTGAAGTTTCTTAGCTCCTTCTGGGCGGACATTATGGAATTCGAGGTGGAAATGGAGTTTGAGGAGGAGCTAAGGATTGTGGGTGGATGGGAATGCCAGGTACTTTCCCTAGGGCTGACAGGGGACCCGGTAGATGAACAGGTGCCTCCTAACAATATGAGCCAGAACAGTGGCCCCTCCAGCCCAAGCCAGGGACAATGACCACCAAAGCAGGCCATGGGCTCCCCAAATAACAGTCACTGACCAAGAAGCTCCTGCGTTCCCCAACTCTTCCTACTTTTTTCTTACCTCTTTTATGTTTTTAACAGAAGAGTTCATTTAGTTTAGTTTGCCTTCTTTATTTTAATTTCTTCTTTTGATTATCTTTTATGTGGATGGATGCTTCGCCTGCACACATCTGTGTGGTAGTGCTGAGGAGGTCAGAAGAGGGTGTCAGGTTCCCTAGAACTGGGGTTACCTGTGGGCGCTGGGAACTGAACTCGTGTCCTCTGGATGAGCAGAGCGTGCTCTTAAACACTGGGCCATCTCTCCATTCTCCTCCTTGCCCCTTCTTAACATCGGTCACAAGAACAAAAAGACCAATGAGCAATTATCCGTTTATCCTGGAGCCGGCGACATGGGGTCTCAGAGTCTCTCTTTGCCTCCTTAGCCATACCTTCCTGCCATCTTTCCTGCTTCTTGCATGGTCCACTGCTGCGGGAGATTAAGCC
>JAQHUG010000165.1:351447-363275 GCA_028555095.1 Dicrostonyx torquatus
AGCCGCAGCCGCTCTCCGAGCTAACTTGCTTCCGGCTTTCATGCTGATGGCTAGACTCAGTTTCCTGTTTGCGACCAGAGGAACATAGTTTGGGACATTTATCTGTAAGTTTTATCCCCTCCAATAAAATACCCCTTTTTTAATCAAATTGGTTAATATTGTCCTGCGACAATAGTCCACCTGAGCTGCCTTTGCAGAGCTCCCTAGCCATCCTGACACCAGAGCTCCAGCTGGATTTTGTTCTTGGCTGTCTCCATCTTGCCTGTACCCTCTGGGCTAAATCAACGGCACCCCTGCTTCCCACTGCCATCTGGAAACTGCCCTCGACATTTGCTCTTCAGAGCCATCCCTGAGCCCCAGAGTGATGTTCTCGATTGTCTGCAAATCGTTTCCATTTATGTGCCCAAAGTCAAATTTGAATTCATTATCCCTGGGGCCCAAAGCTCCTCCACTTTTATATTTACTGTGTCTGCGGGTGACAATCACCAGCCAGACCTTTAGCCACACAGATGTCCCTCGGTTCCTTATTGCCATGCCCCCTACCAGTACATACACATACACACCACATTCAGAATAACTTTCTGCACTAGTCAACGTGATAGCTACTTGGTATGTAATTAGTCCAAATGGAAATGTACTAAGGTTAAAATACATATCACATTGTAAAATAGTATCGAAAACATGTCCAATTTTCTAACTGATCACATGTCAAAATTATAGCATTTTGAATAGTTTATATTAAACAAAACATATTCCTAAAATTAAATGTACTTGTTTCTCTTTGGTGTTCTATCGGTCTTCCTAGGATATTTTATGAATGTGATTTGCATTTATGACTTTTATTCCTCTTATATGGCACTCTGCTAAGTGTCTGCTGCTGTTCCTTCCTTCCTGAGGCTCTTGTTTCTCACCTAGCCCAAATTGGTCCCCAGTCTTAAACCTCCCTTAACCAGGCTGTATAACCTGTAGCCACAGGGCCCACCTAAAAAGTAAAAATGACCATGTCATCCCCTGCTCAAAGCACTCAGTGGGGACTTGTGACCACTTACTCAAGAGGGCATGCCAGCTCCCAGTGTATCCTGATGACCTCCCAGGAGCCTCTGCTTTCCTTCTGGCTTCTGTGCTTTTTCCTTGCATGAAATGCCCCATTATGAGCCATGAGTAGTGATATGAGCTTATATCTGCAGGCTGAGGAAGGAGATTGCAAGTTCAAGGCCTGGCTAGGCTACAGAGTTCAGGGCCAATCTGAACAATTTAGACTGTTTCACAATAACAAGAGGGCTGTGGAGGCAAGGAGGATGTCTGCGGGGCGGGGGGAGAGCTAGGAGATGCCTGCTGGGGCTAGGAGATGTCTGCTGGGCTAGGAGATGCCTGCTGAGGGTAGGAAATGCCTGCTGGGGCTAGGAGATGGCTGCCAGGGCTAGGAGATGGCTGCTGGGACTAGGAGATGGCTCAGTTAGTAAAGCACTTACACCCCTAGCACAGGTTCTAAGTTCGAGTCCCAGAACCCACATAAAAACGCTAACATGAGCGGGGTGGTGGTGGTGCACAGCCAGGCAGTGGTGGCACACACCTTTAATCCCAGCACTTAGCGGGGAGAGGCAAGCAGATGTCTGTGAGTTTGAGGCCAGTTTGGTCTACAGAATGAGTTCCAGGACATCCAGATCTACATACAGAAAAACCCTGTCTCAAGAAAACAAAGAAACAAAAAATGTTGACATGGTGGTGTGTGCTTGCAGTCCCAAGACAGAGACAGGTGAGACAGGAGGATCCTTAAGTATCATTGGCCAACCAGGCTATTTGTTATATAATTGGTGAGCTCAAGTCCAGCAGTAGACCCTGTTTCAAAGAAGATGAACAGCAACCAGCAACCATGCACATGCCTGCACACACATGCCTGAACACACGTGAACATACATTTTAAAGAAGGGAAGGGAAAGTGAGTGTAGCTCACTGGTAGAGCACTTGCCTAGAATGCACACTGCTCTAGGTTCAAACTCTTTTTAAAAAAGAAAAAAAAAAGGAAGAAAAGATCAAGAAAAAGAAAAGAAAGGAAGGGAGGAAGGAAGGAAGGAAAGAAGGAGGGAGGGAGGGAAGAAGGAAAGAAGAAAGGGAGGGAGGGAGGGAGGGAGAGGAAAGGAGGCAAGAAGGAAAGAAGGAAGGACAGGAAGGAATGAAGGGAGAGAGAGGGAGGAAGGGAGGGAAGGAGAGAGGGAGGGAGGGAGGAAAAGAAAGTATGTTCCCAACTTCTCATCTCTCTAACTGAACCCCTAACTCTTGACCTGGCTCCTCCCTTCCTACTTCCATTCCCAGCACCCTTGCCAGATATCAGATGCTTAAACACTGATCCTCCACCATTTCAAGATTGAGCAAGCCTGTTCTCTGGGAGGTGTCCATTAAGGTCTACTACAAATAGGGGGGTTGCTATCTCATTCCCAAGGGCTCCTCAACTAGCATTGATAGTGTAATGGATTCTGTCCCCTTTAAGGGCAAGCCACGCCCACTCCTTGTCTGCCAGCAAGTGCAAGCCCAGTTCCCAGATTCATTCTCTCTGTCCCCCACTCCCCGAGTGGGCGGGTGAGTTTCTTCTGCTCTCCTTCCCCCTTCTTCTTTCCCTTCTTTCTCTTTCTCTCTCTCCCCCCTTCCTCCCTTTCCCCTCCATAATCCATCTAATAAATGTTTATAACTTTACTATCTGTCTGGTCTCATGCACCCAGCGCCTGCCACTGCTGCTGCCGCCACCACTGCCATGGCCTCCTGCGCAAGCTGCTGGGGACTCACCGCCATTGGAGACCTGACCATGTGATCTTGACTTTGGGAACCCGCTGCTGGAGACCCCAATAATTAATTTTAAAAGAATAACAATTGGTGCTGTGACTCGGATAGGCCCTCCTGTTCCAGTTATTCTCCAGGAACCAGGATCCTGAACCAGGTTTTTTTTTATTGGTGAGTCTGCCATGGTCGCTTCCCTTAGCTAAGATTGTTTGGACTGACCCGGGGTCACTCTGCCCGTGTGTTAGCACTGCACTCCGTGCGGTGCATTTGACTGGGGACTCGGAGTCCCTCAGATTCTTCTTTCTCTTTTTCCATTTCTTTTCCTTTTTTTCCTCTCGCCGTAAAAAGCCGCTCAAAGTGGCTTCTGACCCTCTCTGGCTTCCAGTCGCCTTCCCACCCATAGGACTACCTGGAGGACACTCCCCTATGAGGTCTTGGAAGGTCACTCTGACTTGTCATTTCACGGGGTTTACACAATTTTAACTGTTGGATAGCGAGTTTTTATTTTCTTTTCCAATTCCAGCCATGGCTTTTGCAGCATGGTGCAGCTTTTTTTTTTCATACAACATGTGGCTGTTGCCATTTTGACTGGGGTCAAATGACTTTGTCACCATCTTGGCTGAGGGCCAGGTCAGGTGACCAGGTTCCACCATCTTTATTGAGGTATTCCCTGTCTGGTTCTCCACTGTTAACTCTCTAGCCTGGTCAGGGACCCAGTTCTTCCATCTCTACTGAAGTATTCCCTGTCTTGTCCTCCGGTTTACTTATGTTTTTGTCTCTAAATTCCTCTTGCTGACTCTGTTGCATGCGTGTTCTATGCAGTGACATGCCTTTGGTAGGGCCCACCAAAGCATCCACTTCATACAATCCCTGTTCACTCTCTGTGTGTGTGATCATATATGTAACTTAAATGCACCTATGCTTAATGTTGTAATTATTCATTATATCTCATCTTAGACTACAAAAACAGTAAGTCTCATGTTTTAAACTGGTATGTACTTTTAAGCTTCCTACAAAATATCGTCAGTTTTGCCATTACCCTTCTATTACAAGCAGCTTTTCTTCTTTCTGTCATTTTACGAGTGTAAATCTTACCTGTTGAGAGCCAGTGCGACTCAGACCCAGTCCTCCAGGCAGATTCTAAACTGAAGTTATACCTAACATACAGCCCTCAACTGCTCAGAGATCTGGGGAATATGGCATTTATTTAATAAAAAAAAAAAAACTTTTCACAACAAAAGAGACAGGTTGGCTCCCAACAGCACTCTACTTCCTCCAAAGAAGACACAAGACAAATGGGCACAACAACGTCCATCCGCAGTTTGCTTCACCACTGGGCCTGGGCAAAGCTGCCCTTTATCTAAGCTGAAGATTTCCTGATGTGGACAGAATCCCTGGAATCAACAGCCTAACTTCTCCGGACAAGGTAGGCTTGTCTTCCTACAGATTTCTTAGCCCACAGGATCTTCTGGAATCTGGCAGGCCCTGTGCTAAACAGCAAAAGGCAAATGTGACCTTCAGCGATCATGGAGGACCCAAAAGGGGAGTAGCTCTGGGTGCCAACCAAGTAAGTTCTCTGTCATTTTTAATCAGTAACTCAAGTACAATTTTATCCTTCCCAAAGATCTCTGATGCAGTCTGATAGCTGAGAGGCTTTGTCAATTTAAAAAGTCAACCTCACTAAACAAGTTTCAGATCAAATTTCTCTCTCATGATACCTTCCATAGTCTTAAAAATACTTTTCATTGTGCAAAAATATCTATCACAGTCATTCTAACATAAATATGCTACTGTTTATACAATGTATGTGTCTAAAACTTCTGTTCTCACAAACCCAAAGAATTCTTGTGGGTTCCAGAGAGCTAATTAAAAGATCCACCTTAAACAGGTCAGAAACACACCCCCTCAATTCCCTGGTCCAAAAAATTTTTTTTCCTTAAGTTAACTCTGCTCTTTGTTCTGCCAATACCATAAATAGGTGTGAGAGACACCAGACATTTCCACACACAAACATCGACAGGAGCAGAGACCAGTTATGCCAGGATGTGGCCAGCACCAGCCATCTCAGGTCCCACCCCCCGAAAGATGACCCCCACAAATAAGCCAGAAGCAGTCTTGAGAATCCGCCGCCCCAATTCCTGCAACCTGTGGTGCTTAATTCCCCTGGTTTTTTTGTTTTGTTTTTTGGTTTTTTGTTTGTTTGTTTAATGAAAAAGAGCTGGGAATGTAATGGATTCTGTCCCTTTAAGGGCAAGCCACGTCCACCCCTTGTCTGCCTGCAAGTGCAGGCCCAGTTCCCAGATTCTTTCTCTCTGTCCCCCCCCCCCCCCTCCCCGAGTAGGCGGGTGAGCTTCTTCTGCTCTCCTTTCCCCCCTCCTTCTTCTTTCCCTTTTTTCTCTTTCTCTCTCTCCCCCCTTCCTCCTTTTCCCCTCCATAATCCATCTAATAAATGTTTATAACTTTACTATCTGTCTGGTCTCATGCACCCAGCGCCTGCCACCGCCCCTGCCGCCGCCACCACCATGGCCTCCCGTGCAAGCTGCCAGGGACCCGCTGCCATTGGAGACCTGACCATGTGGTCTCGACTTTGGGGACCCCAATAATTAATTAAAAGAGAGTAAGAGATAGTATGAAGGAGGGGAGGAAAGACCAAGAACTTTGACCCCCAGCTAACCTCTCTTCTTTTTACAAAAGTCCCTCCAAACTTTCAGCGATGTCTGGAGGATGCTGTCCCCATTTTCATCACCTGTCTCGCCAGTTTCACCCTCAGTTACCCTGTTCCTCCTCTGCTCTCCCCATGGTCACTGTAGATAACTCAGCTCCCAACTCTCAGGTCTGGGGCAGGGGAGTTCTGCATCTCTCAGAAGAAAGGGCCTGCAGTAGCCAGACTGGGCTGGGCATCGTTTTTGGGTATCCTGCCTCCAGTTTCTCCTTCATCCTGCTTTCCCTGTAGACCATAATAACCTGGGAGGAGGAGCATCTGGTATGTGTGCAGAAAGGGAAGAAACTGGCTGGAGACACTAGTTATGGGGAGAAAGCTGGGGAGGGAGACACAGACATGCGTGTCTGGGAATGATCCTGCCAGTGGGGTTACAACCCCTTGTCCACACCAGGGGAGTTCACTGCTCCATCCCATCCCACCCTGTCCAAGGAGGTGGCTAAGGAAGAAAAGCAAAAGCACTTAGGATAAGTGTATAGAGGAGGGCCCTGGCTACACTCCAGATGAATCAGAGGCAGACTTTCGGTTTCCCTGACCCAGCAACCTTCTGTTGTGGGACAACCTTTTTGTACACTGTGAAGATGTGTTTTTGCCAAGATGCATCTTTGATTGGTTTAATGGAGAGCTGAACAGCCAATAGCTAGGCAGAAAAGGATAGCCAGGATTTCTGGGGAGATGGAGGAAGAGGAGATGAATCTAGGAGCATGGAGATGCCAGCGAGATGCGAACCAAGTTGGACATACACAATGGAGGAGAGATTTAAAAAACAAAAGCCGTGTGGCAGAATGTAGATTAACAGAAGTAGGCTAATTTAAGTTATAAGAGGTAGTCGGAGACAAGCCTAAGCTAAGGGCCAAGCTTTCTTAACTAATAATGTTATTATTATTATTTCTTAACTAATAATGTTAACTATGTCGTTATTTTTGGGCTGGTGGTCCCACAAAGGAAAGTCCTGTACAACCTTCATTTTCCAGGAAAGGAAAGCAGCCAGAAGAGTAGAGCTGGTTCAGGACCAGCCTTAGCCTCCTCCCTCCCTCAGAGGTCCTAGTTCTTTCAGAATAAGTCTGTGGATCAAGTGTCAGACAGAAAGGGGCTCAGTGTAAGAGTAAGACAAATTGAGGGGAAGGGCAAGGAGAGCGTGTGGGAAAGTCCCGGGAGGCCAGGTCTGGGGGTACACAACTGTTGCAGGAATTTTCTCCCTGCGGGTAGGGGAAGACTATGCAACTTCTACTGCTTCTTTCGGAAATCTCAACAAATCAAAAGTATTTTCCACCAAAGTCCCCTCAAGGGAACTGATGAGTTTATTCGGCTTTCTTGCTGGGGCATGAATGACCCCAGAGCACCCTGGAGAGTCTACATCCAGCATGAATACTGGCTTTCCCAGAGCTGTGTGGGCGGAGCTTTCTCCCAGGACTCCCTCCCAGCCTGTATACCCCAGCTGCTCCTGAGACCTAGAAGGTCACATGCAATTGGGACAAAATTGTACGCAGATGGTTGGTAGGAGTGGTTTGATGCTTGGGCAAGCGTCCAGTGACCCTCCGCACCCCTCCTTTGACCGTATGAAGATGACTGCTGTTTGGCTCAGAGGGTAGTACTACATGACAATATCCATAATCTCAGCTTTGGGAGACTAAGGGAAGAGGGGGACAAGATTGAGGCCCATTTGGGCTGTATAGTTATATAGTGATCCAGTCTTGTGGGTGGTCCCTGTTGCAACCAAGTGAACAATCCTGCTTTCTCTTCCTGCATTAGCTAGGTGTCTTACCCATGAAAGACAGTTACTGGGGCTCTGGCCAAGAACAAGACTCGGCCTTACATTGATCCCAGAATGAACCTAGAAAGAACTCAAAGTTGGGTTGGACACCTTACCCTCTTCCCGGACTTCCTAAATGTCCTTTTCTCAGGAGAAGCTCTGTGTACCACTGGATCCAACCATGCCCTGCCCCCCACTCACAGCACAAGAAGATGTTCCCAGTGTTGTCGCCCATTGCCCAAGGAGCTGGAAGGTTCCATGGTGGCTGTTGGACCCAAGCCAAAGTGAGCTTAGTCCTCAAACTCACCATGCCTTGGGGGTCCAGACCACCCGCCCTGCAAGTCTGCACCCTCCACTCAGTCATACCCCACCGAGAACCAGAATCCTCTGGATCACCCAAAGGAGCACAAACACCCTGAGAAGGACTGAGAAGCTCCAGAAGCAACTTCAAGGAGCTAGGAACCTCAAACCACCCACTCTGAGGACAGAGTGTTGCTCGCGAGGCAGGCAGCAGAGGGCTCTTCTCTGCAACGCTAGTCCACACACCTTGGATACACCACAGCCCACACAAACACACGCTCACTGGTTCCAAACCCAATGAGACAATCTCCCTCACTCAGATCGACGACCCCCATTCATCCTTACAAGGAAGAGATGGTTGTCAAGGGGATCAACACGTGGGTAAAGAAAAAGGCCAGAGAAGGGCCAAGGGCCAGACAGGGTGAGCATCACTCCTAACGCTTCCTGGCAGAATGTGAAACTGTGGAGATGGCTTTGCTTACCTGAGTCTAAGATCCAGGGATATGATCGGGATTCCTGACAGTGCATGGAGTAACTTTGCTGACAAGCTAGGCCTCTGTTTCCAGATCCTGAGGCCAGATTGTCTGACTAGGAATTGAAGTAGGCAGTCACTTGCCCTCCCCACCCTTGGGTCTCAGCCACCAGGGCTGGCAAGGACCAGCTATGTGGGCACCTGTGCTCCTCAACAAACACTGTCCCCCTTACCAGGGTCTACCTAGATCCCAAGGGGGACAAAGTGGACTGGCTTTCCACACCAACCCTATAGTAAGAACAAGGAGGGCCTTCAGCAGACTGTGTGTGTTGGTCACCGGAAGACACACCCTTCTCCTGGAATTCTGAGAGTTTTCCAGGTACCACCATTCGGCAGTGTACTGGGAACAGAATGAACACGGGAAAACGTTCGCCACTACTATTTGAATTCCTAATAGCTAGAGCTCTCCAGAGGGGAAGCAGATCATTGTATTCTGCAGGTAAGGACAAGGCATCAATTGTCGATTCCGCTGAGGTGTCACTAAGGGCATAATCACGGCAGAAAATAAATGACTAATCGCAGAGAAGTGGAGTTAGTCACCAGAGCTCCGCCCCCTGGGCTGCTCAGACAGGGAACTTACGGAAGGTGAACTGGATGAAGGACAGTTGTTGCTCCCCAGCCTGAGCCCCAAAACCGTACGTAACCCCACGACAGTTCACCCCCACGTGCCTAAGAAAGACCGGATGGAGTGCGGCGTGCCTATTTCTGAGTGCTCTTGCCACTCAGTTTCGCCTTCCTGACAACTAACGGGACTCTTAAAGTCACGGGAGGAGCTGTCCCGCTCATGGGCTGCTTGTACAGACTCATCAGGCTTCAGGCCGGACTGAGTCCACCTGGGACGTAACCACACCTGCAATGAAGGCCACAACTGCGCCCCAGGCTTCTGCAATTCCCAGGTGTAGACTCCACCACTGTCTGCCCACCCTCCCTGTTCCCTGTCTCTTATGCTGGGGTACAGAACCAGCACCATCCTCCTGCCCTGGAGGTTTCACATTTTTCTCTTCCCTGGGGGCTCCCTCCATATCTACAGAACCACCCCCCACTCCTTCCCATCATCTTTCCACACTAGTCAGCTTGCTGCCCTCCCTCTGTTCTTTGGTCTGTAATGGCAGGCAGAGGGTCCACACAAGTGGATGCTGAACACTCTTCTCCCACAAAAATTCACACAGACTGCACCATACTCTTGGTCATACCTGTCTTCTGTGTGGGGAGTAGAGAAAGCCCTGGGCGTGTGTGAATGAATATGTGTTGTTGACATGGGCGAGGCCATATCAAGGACAGCAATGCCTTGGACCAATGGGGAACGGCAAGGCTTTCCTTCCTGGCCCCAGTACAAATGCTGACAGTGTATACAGAAAACGCCCACCATAGCTTTATCCTCCTGATTCTGGCCTGAAGACCGCTGCTGTACAGAAATGCTAAGCCTGCCTCCTCGGTTAGGCTGTCCCCTTGATGCAGCTGTATGCGATAACCTCACCTCCCTGTTCAACTGTGTGAAATAAACACGCTGAGCTTCTCTGATGCCGAGGCTTCTGCATCAGAGAGCCCAGTTCACTCAGTGCCAGCTTTCCATTTGTCTGTGTGTCTGTTCATTCCCCCGGCCACACCAGCCAGGTCAAATCCCTGGAGCTGTGCTAGGATGTGGCACTTCTGTTTGGGGCTTGTGTGGATATGACTGTGACATAGTGTCCCAAAGGCTGACTCACAGCTAGTCTCTTTTTTGTTTCCTTTGTGTTTATTAAAGTAGCTATGTCCTCTTCAGTGTCCTAAGCAAGTGACCTAAGGAAGAGCTAAAAGCACCCTTGGACAAACCACTGCTGAGACTCCACTAGATGGTCCTGGGCGAGTTATGGCACTTCCCTGTTTTGTCCTCTTCCGGGCTGTCCCTGACTGATCTGCTCCTCTGCCTTCTGTTCCAGGCCCTCTGGCTGGGTTTCTCTCTCTCTCTCTCCCAGGCTATTTTAGGAAAATGCTTGCTCCATCCCCTTGACACAGCTGCGAGAAAACTATCATCATCTTTAGCATAACAAAAACTTATCCCCTACAGCGAGAACACACAGGGGAGGAAGGGGCCAGTAGATGACAAAGCCCCCTCTCCATGGGTTGCCCCCCCCAGCCCCCAACTCATTCCACTGTGCTTCTGAACAGCTCAGGTGGGGCAGGGTGGACTGTCTAAGGGCATACCAAAGCCGTGAAAGGGGGAGGGGTGGGACAGAGAACTCTGCAGCCCAATGGCTAAGCCACAAACACAGCTTCACTCACGAACTCATCACTGAGAGGAAGTGATGGCGCAGGGTCTAGCAAAACCCTCTCCAGTTGACAAGCTCCCCACACAGGCAATGTGTAAGAAGCCTTCTCTGAAAGTCTTTGTTGCAAGATGAAGGTCTTGGGATGTGGGAGGTTCAGAGTTGGACTCTTCTTTTTTTGTTTGTTTGTTTTTGATTTTTCAAGACAGGGTTTGTCTGTGGCTTTGGAGCCTTCGCTGGAACTAGCTCTTGTAGACCAGGCTGGTCTTGAACTCACAAAGATCCGCCTGCCTCTGCCTCCCGAGTGCTGGGATTAAAGGCGTGCGCCACCACCGCCCAGCCAGAGTTGGGCTCTTCATCCAGGGAGCTCACTCCTTTAGACAATCTTTTAGTGAAGCCTCGGGACACAGAGCTGTGGTTAGCCTCCACTAGGCTGGAAGGGCCTTTTGCCTGAGGCTCCTCTAGCCTGCCCTGCCTTCACACCTATTCAGCGACTCCTCGTGTCTTTTGTCTTTTTAATCCCTTGCTGTCCTCTCCTCTGGGTCATTCTGATCTGTTCTATCGTACTACTAAAGAGGGCGAGGTGGGGGCTGGAGAGATGGCTCAGAGGTTAAGAGCACTGACTGCTCTTCCAGAGGTCCTGAGTTCAATTCCCAGCTACCACATGGTGGCTCACAACCATCTGTAATGAGAACTGGTGCCCTCTTCTGGCCAGCCAGCAAGCATCTGAGCAGACAGACAGAGCACTGTATACATAATAAATAAATAGACAGAGCACTGTATACATAATAAATAAATCTTTAAGAGGGGGAGAGCCCCTCAAACACTAGAAATGATTCCTGAAGTATTCTCTTTGAAGGCTCCTTCACACGCATCTCTTCCCACAATGCATTGGCTGTGGCCTGCATGAGAAATAAAATACAGAAGTGACAGTGTGTGACTTCCAAGGCTAGGTTACTCTGGGAGTTCCCCCACCAGCTCTTGTTTTGAGTGCTCCCCCACCCTCAGCCCACTCAGCCTGTGGCCTGTTTTGAAGGCTCTAGACCCTTTAGGAGGTGGTGCGACCTGTGGAAGCCTTGGAAGGTTATGGCCACTTCCGTCTTCAGGCCTGCTTGCTCTAAGCCATGTGAACTGCCTTGTGCTCCCACCACTGCAAGCTATGTTCTTTCCCCACCTTAATGGACTGGATTCTTCTGAATCTAAGAGCCAAAGTCAAGTTTTCCTCTGCTACTTCTCATTTCTGCCAAGCATTTTATCACCATGGTGATAAGAGTGAGAAGAACTCTGGCCTCTGACCTTGTCTGTTTTCTATTTTGGGCCCTGCATAATGACTCTCAAAGTGTCCTATGGAAAAGGGCTGTGTGGCAAGTAGGAGAGGCCTCATGGGTCTTGGTAACAGATCTGCAGCCCAATTAAGCTTTCAAGTGCCCCAGTGCCCTGACCACAACTAAAGCCTTGCTAGGTCACCCCCTAACTGTTCCTAATTCCCTTGAGAGAGACCCT